>RDEW01000084.1:5350-47049 GCA_011109175.1 Dicyema japonicum
TTGTACCATGCCCCCACGACGTCTTTTCCACTGAAGAATGTGCTGATGATTGAGCCCACTGAGTCTGAATCGTTGGGTGAACTGGACAAATTCTGTGACGCTATGATCTGTATTGGGGATATTTACAGGTAAGCCATCCGTGGAGAGATCGCTGATATTGAAAATGGGCGAATGGACCTAAAAGTCCCCACATACAGTCCGGGTGGTCTGCTCCACTCATTGAGACCGTCCGTACTCCCGAGAGACGGCAGCCTTTCCATCGGTTGCTACTCCTCAGTAATTTTTAGAAACTGATTAGTCCATCTGGCCTGCTGTTGAACGTGTCAATGAGGTTCATGGAGACCGGAATTTGATTTGCAAAATTACCAATTGATACTAATAATTACCTGATCTCGATATTCTTATAAAATAAATAAAATTGCACTTTTTGTTACAGCCATATTGCCTATAGCGCCGCACAGGCAGGACACACACTTTAAGTAAAGTTATGATAACTAATCGTAGAAATGGGGACCCGGAAATGCTCTTCATATTTATTTTTTTTTGTTGTGTGTGAATCCTTTATAGATAATCAGGTTCGCAGTTATTACATTAGTTTAATGTTCGTTTTTAGTAAGATTTTCTCTGTCGTTGTTGATAGTGAAGGATTCCAGAGAAAGATGTGGATTTTTCAAGTAAGGGTGATTTTATCTTAGTAAATCGGTATATTGATTATAGATTTAAATAAGTTACCGTTTTCAGTTTTACTATTTTCTTTTGTTTAGAACCTAGGGTTTCTAAGGTCTCTTGAGTTTATCTCCTCGTATATGGTCACAAGAAGATATAAGACATTGGTTACTATCCTCATGAAACAAAGTAGACATTTGGTGGGTAGATGTTCGCCACCTAAACCTTCAGGTCAATAAGCTACTTGGCTAACTGGCTTGTTTCACCTTTTCAAAGGGGTCAACAAAAGCATCCAAGTTCAAAGGGGTCTTCCGGACAAGCGCGCGTACAACATTCAACTTCAGCAGGTTGTTTTAATAATGATAATGAGAGCGATGCGTGGTTCGGAGTCCTTAATTAGGATGCATAATTTTTAGAAAACTGTGGCGATTAAAGAATTTTCTAAGGGATTTTCGTATGCTGTGATATTTTATGGGGGATTCGAGAATTTAGTACTAGATTGATAACTAGTTTATGGTCAGTAGTAATCGATGAAAAATTTATGGAATGAAAGGTTTGCGTATAAGTTTGTTTAACTCAAGAGAGTCAATATATTCAGTTATTAAAACTTAGAAGCTATGGGCTACATTGTCTCTGAGTGGAATGGAAATCTTTCGAATAGCCAGAGCTTCTGGAGGAGGAGATAAGATTTCCAAGTTTTTTTTAAAAAAAAGCGTGAGACAATTGTCTGAGAGTTATTGATGTTTCCACGGAAAAAGGAATAAAAGTCAAATCACCAGAGAGGTCAGCATACTTCCGATAGTTAGATGGAACGATCGAAGAAAAAGCAGTCGAGTAAAGTGCGGATCCCACTAAAACATAGCAATAGAGAGATGGTGCCATATCAACATCAGACTAACCACTTGGCTAGCGTGTATTAATAGAAAAAAATTGCCGCTCAATTTTCGATAGCTTAATTTTTAATAAAAAATTATGTTATTAGAATGTTTAGGAATTTTAATTAAACTAAATAATTAATAAAAATAAAATTTCAAATTATATTTAAAATGTTGTTCATCGTGGTTGATTTTTTGTAAATTATAAAACTTGTTATTTTCAAATATATGACCGAAACAGTAGATAGAGAACTTTGACTACTCTTAACTACAGATGAATACAACTATGTTCCTCATTCTATTAGACACAAGCCATATAATCTAGTGGATTCTAAACTACAAGATACCGGAGAATTTAGGAGGAAGTTCATTAAGAAATTCATTGAAAAAGGTAAATTCAACTCAACATGAAAGACCAAAATTCTTTGGTGAGGATTCCATTACACGTGAGCAGAGATATTCGAGTACTTGGAAAGTTAGAAATTTAAGCTAATTTTCAGAGGAGGCAGAGGAAATCCGCAAACACGAAAAACTGACCTCAGATAAGTACTAGCTGCTATGAAAACTGGAAAAAGTGAGGGAATATCTTCAAAGGTAGTAATTTTACTTATAAAGTACAAATTGAACGGTACGAGACAGAGAAGACAAACCTTAGAAGTCAAGTTGAATATCTGGAGACTGAATTGCATAAAATGAAGAGTGAGGTGTTGTCCTCTAAGCAGTAATACGTAGTTTTTTATAACTGTAGAATGTCGATACCATGAATGTGAGGATTGAACTGGACGAACAGAAAACCAGGTAGTCTTTAGTTTTTGCTTTATAATTTGGTTAGCATTGCGAGAGTCATGTCTGTAAGAGTTTGGGCTATTTTGATTTTATTGATGTTTGGTATTTTTGCGGTTATTTTCAATCATTTATATTTTACACTTTAACTGTGATTTGTTTTATTTATTTATTAACTGTTGATTGTTGGATCTTAGAATTTTATTTTTAGTAATTTTTATTTTATTGTGTTTAATTTAATTTAAATATGTTAAATCATTTACTTAGCACCATTTTATGCTTATTTGACTCATTAAATTTTTGGCGCCAAATTTAGCCTTTTGTAGTTTTTTTCGAATTATTTAGGTTTTTGAATATTTCCAGTTTTATGTTTATATTTTATTGTAATTTAAATTTTTAAATGAAATTAACAAATCTTACATGTTGAATTTTTTTATTTATGTACATCTGACTGAGGTGAGTTTACCTATAACTCTAGATTTATGATCAATATTCTAGTATTAGTGAAGCCTTAATGAGAGAAGAAGGGAAAATATTCGCCTGATAAAGTCTATGTCGATACTATTACAGGTTTGTACTTTGATTCCCTAACATTACATGAGCTGTTAATTTATTCTTTAATTATGTTATTGATATTTACAAACAATCAAACTAACTTGTAAGGCGTCAGACGCTTTTCCCTCTTGATCTGTAGGGAAATGCCTCAATGTGGAAGCTCCTCTCTCGCTCATCCCTTACCTTTTATAGCTTTAATTTTTACTTTTTTCTGTCACCTTGATATTAATTTTATATCTCATATTACTGAATTGCACTTTGTATCTCTAATTAAACTTATTTTGCTTTTCTAAATTTCCTTAGTTTTATAAACATAAATCATTTGATAGTTTTACTAATTTCTCACATTAAAATGTTTAGTCCCCATTAACTAATTTTTCAGCGATTTTTATATTAACTTTCTCTTAGTTACTCTAGCTTTATGTGGGTTCATTGCTATTGGTATTCTTTTCCTTTCAAAGTTAATTTGTAGGAAGCTGAGGACAGGGAATGCAGTACTGCAATCCATGAATGAGACTCACGCAATATGGAGATTACCTCCAAGTTTATTCTTCTATAATTCTAGCAATTGCAGCGATAAAGGCTCGTTAATGACATGATGGACTCGGAACCCGTCAGAGATAATCTGTGAAACAAATTATAGCCGGAAATTTTGTCAAATTCGGCTTTGAATGATTTCTTAATGCCAGAACGATAGAGAATTACAAACCCGAAATCTGCAGTTGCTGTCCATTGTGAGGTATATGAGTGAGGTAATGTGAAACCGAGAAATATGAGAAATGCTAAACGAGAGCAGACTAAGGATAGAGTTGACAAATCAATGAATGTTGTCCTCACTGAGAGTTCAGGGCTCTGACGTGATTTACTAAGCTGGGATGATCTCCAAACAACGTGATATCTACCACACAATTCTTTCCAAAATCTGAAATTGTTTAAATATGGATTTTAGCGTTCATTCAGTGAACGAGAATGTTAAAAACATGCGCCTTTCAATTCATTCGATTGAAGTATTATAATCAATGAAGAATCATTAGTTGACGCAGGAAGACAGAGATGAAACTACGAGTCATCAAAGAGAATAATATGACCAAGAGATTTTAGCAATATAAAGAGAATTAGTCAGAAAAATCAAAAGTACACAGCACAATCACATTTTAGAATACTACAAGAGGAAATTGACAGATTGCGATTATAAACATGGATCTTAAGCAAGACAATGTAGAGCTGGTTTGCTACTATAGAACACCAGGTGGATATTGACTTACTAAGGAGACTATATGAGGACAAAGCACAAAGACTGCTACTTGAAGAGAAATCGGGAAATTGAACCAGTTTGTGCTTTATTACTATTGAAGGACATTAGTGATGCAAGAAAGCAGTTTGATGAGAGAAAATTGGCAGCAATTCACGTAAATAACGAAAAAGGCGTTTTTATCAGTGAAAATAATATAATTTTGTCGCAAAACTTTGCCCTCAGATCGCAGTAGGGCAAATTATAATTGTTTATCTCCTTATATATTTTGAATTTCCTGCACAATTATGTAATTTTATTATTTTCTTGTCTGCGTAAATTTTTTCATTTTAATGGTGACATCTCTGCTTTACGTAGCGCGGTCTCAAGCAAGTCCATATTAATGGATATAAATGTTGTAGTTACATATCGCCGAATGGCTACGGAGACTCTAAATAATAACATCAAAAAAGAAAGTGCAACAATGATACCCTGCTGAAGCGCTCTTGTGAAGTTGACACTACCAAAGAAGCAACTATTACACTTGGTACGGTTTTTAACGAGCTAATATCGAGGAAAGTTCCGGAAGAGACCCTTGCTATATGACCCTACAATCAGACAGTTATCTGAAGACAAAAGAAAGGTCGTTTAAAGCTAGCTAGGACTCAAAAATGGGTCATTCTAAAAAAACAGAATAAAACTCTCCACTAAAAAAACGGAGCACAGGAGTTAATGAATTAATATTGGATGACAAAGCACACGAAATAATTAACACAAAATATGGGAGTCGAATGTTTGTTGCAGTCAAACTACTAACGAGGGCATCACAAAGGTCATCTGTCAAAGTGTGTGACTTATACTGAACCAAGAAGACAAAGCAAATCACATTGGCAGCTATTTCAGGACATCATTCCAAGTTGGCAATGCAATGATCTGTCATTCATTGGAACACCGAAAACCACTGTCTACCAGTATTACAAATGAAGTGATCAGTGCATTTAATCGACTGAAAAATAACCGTTTGGGCAGCTACGACGGCGTTCCTGGTGAGCTGTGAAAATAATCCCCAGAATGCGTTGGAATAACTATGGCGGAAATTTTAAACAAATTGAATGGCACAGCCCCCTTCCCATAGGACACGGAGTACAATTACCACTACATTGGCCTGAAAAAAGAAGGATCATTAGAAAATCTCAGACCTATTATCTTATTGGCTACTGTTAGAAAAACATTAGCCAATCATCGTCCTAAATCGTATACAAAATACAGTAGAAGAATACCTGTCGCACAGTCAGTGTGGCTTCAGGCGAGGACGGTCAACCTCTAATGTTGTATGGAGTCATTGTTGGTATGAAGCTGCATGCCAAAAATATGTGAAGACTACAACAACAAATCTAACTGTTGAAGTTGGAATGAAGCACTACGAAAAGTTATTTACTGACATTGGTACTCCACAAGGGGATTCTCTGACCCCAGTTATCATCAAATCACCGAACATATATAGGCGGATGATGTGAACTATGTATAATAATAAGTACTGTGTTACTTTTAAAATTAATTTTATATATTTTAAAAAATTATAAAGTTAAAACAATTTTTTGAAAAAATAAGTAAAGTTTTTAGTTAAAAGGCTATGATTGCGTAGGCGTTTTCTGATCACCGCTATCTAGTCTCTGTATCAGCCGAAGTCAAAACAATTATTTTAAAAAATATACCGTTGTTGTGGCGATATTGTGTTTGAGTATTTACGTCATCGAAGGACTCTTTATGCAGTTGTGGTGACAGACTGAAAGAAAATATGAATCCGAATAAAATTACACCATAAAGTCATCGAGCAAATGTTCCCTATGTTCCTCGATTAATATGGATGTATGGGATCTCCCGTTCATTTTGTGGTGGTTCTTGTTCGGAGTCCACGGACTTGAAACATGGCACTGCCATTCATGCCCTCATTTCACGAACATCGATCTATCTCCTGAATATTTTGCCACTGTGGACCCAGAATCTATTCTATGTCTAATTTCCGAACGCCGTTCCTCTTGGACTATTCCAGTGAAGAACCTAGAGGCCCCACTCCTCTTATTTGCCGAGGTGCTTTCCAATACAATTGAAGGTACCCTCCTGTCTAACTTGATACATGACTTGGTACAGCTGTTTAGTATTGCACGTTCACACTTGGGCCTCCTTGTGAATGTATTGGAAAAGTGTCTTTAAGGAGGAACTTCTGGTGGACAAACATTCACTACCTCATCACGATCACTCACATCGTCTAAGATGTTATTTTTCTCAATACTGAATCTTCTCTCAGTAGCAAATGGCGGTTTTAACGGAATAAGGACTGGTCATCTGAAGTTTGGTGGTCCACCATGTCCTGTTCTCGACAAGCATGATTGGCTTTAATAAGTAGGGAGGTGGAAATTCGGCTGATCGAGGTAGGGTTTTGACTTCAAGAAATTAGCTGCGAAAATTACCGTTAGATGTGTTACTCTCATATTCTTCGACCCTCTTTCTAGCCACGTGGGCACTGTAAGATTTAAATTTACAATGTAAATTCATTTAAATGTAGAATAAACACAAAATAAATTCATCCGAAATTTTTGATAAATGTCTCTCGGATTATGAATTTCCGGTTGAAAAAGCCTGTTTTTATCGAAACTTCAAAAAAATTCGGATTATCGAAGTTTGAATTGATAGGGGTTTACTGTATTATAAATTATGTTGTATCATCAGAATCAAGCACTCCTTCCAGCACTATTAGTAATAGAATATTATTTTATTATTAGTAATAGAATATGACCCATCTAATAGTTTTATAATAAATAATAACCATCTGGAATTAAAAAAGACATCACTTTTTTACCAAAGGATTATTGTCCCCTTCTCTATATAAACATAGCCAGTGATAATAAAATACTACTAATACTATTAAACTAAAAAATACTCCACTTAATACTGTTGTTGGTTGTTTGAATAAGGTAATATAATCAAACATCCTATCTCATTGAATGACTCACAAAAAATGCGCAGTAGATTTTACACCAATCAAATTCACCAACGATTTCAGCCTCTGATCGAACGCATGCTATAATCAAAATAATAGACAACCTTCTGTCGTTTCCTCTCCCAAATCATTATTAAATTGGGGATACTCATTCTTTTGGTCTTTTTTTTCAAAGTTGGAATTTTATGATTAACACCAATGATAATAAGAGGATAGACTTGAAAATGGTGGCTGTGACATTCCCACAATCTCCAATCCACCGATATATTAATTGATAACAAATTTCCTCTATTCTCATACTCTATCTTTTCTCCATTAGCCGTATCTAATCCTACTACCTTACTCTTGTAGATCTTTACATCAAGAGATCCTCTCTGGAATTCATACCATATTTATGACATGTTAACCCATCCTCCCTCGAATTCCCGATAAAACAATACCTAGGATATGTAACAAAGACAACCTCATTTATTCCACGAAATCTCTTTACCATTTTCATCACTAGGGTTGGTTAACTTAATAAATTTTCTTATTCTTCTATTAATTTATAAATATTGATCTTAATAGACTAAACAATTTTTTTCAATGCGATTTTTAAAAAAATTTTTTATTTAAACTTTTTATTTAAATATAATTAAAATATTTGGATGAATAAGCGGGAACTTTAATATTATCGTCGTATGTACGCACAAACTTTTCGTATACCTAATTCAAGTGTGGAAAAATAATATATATTACATTTTTATTTCTAGGCGAGTTATCTCTCACCGCCCAACCAGATCTTTAGTTGTCCCACACTAGGATATTCTCGGAGGGAATAAATCCTGCTTTAAACTATNCTCAGACCTTACATCTACCATTTGAGGAGTTCTCCAGATTGGTGGGTTGCAGTTAAGCAATTTATATCATTCAAAATGTTTAACGATAAGGTTCGATCATCTGATATTCCAAAACACCCTCATTGTTAAGTTTGAAGAAATAGACTTGGAGCATAAGACATTTGTTGAAATGCTCATAGATCCCCATGTGATCATAATTACACAGTTATTATAGATAACATATCCTAGATTCGACCAGATAAATCATTTCAAGCTTCCAAACTGTTCACAAAAGAAGATCATAAACAAGTAATTGTTAGATGACTACCAAGAAATGAAAATTGAATGTCTAAAAATTCACTTACAAATCTATTATGGAACCGTAAGTAAGAGAAAACTTCGATAACATACTCTATTTTTAAATATTTCAAATTCTACTACTGACGAGCTTATTTTTGTTAATATATATTTTGTTAACGTTATAAGCATGTTCTCCACTATTTGATTTTTATATTGTTAATATCTTTTGTTTAGCCGGGTGGCATAGTGGTAGTGTTATGTCGGTCTAAAGTGACTTAGGTTATGGGTTCGATTCTCGCTGCTATTCACCTGGTTGAAGGTTCCAGGCATCTACTATGCTAAAAAGGCTTGACGAGTGACGCCGTCATCAGTGGACTCTCACTGAGGAACTGGATTGTCTAGAAAGTACCCACACACAAGAAAAAGAAAAAAGAAGTGAAGATCATTCCTTGGTTCTACGATTAGTTAAAATTAACTGTTCTTTACTTAAATAAAGTGTATGTGTCCTGTCTATGCGGAGCTAATACCGTGGCTCCGTGAAAAAGGCTGTTATTATATTATCTTCTATTATTTTTTGTTAAGAATAAATGTCCTATTTTGCTGCATATGTCAGAGCTTAAGCCATAATTTCAACAACCCTCGCTGTCATCAGTTTCATAGACCTTTGTTTCTTCAAGATTGCTTGTTACAAAGTCTGATCAATAAAGAAAAATTTTCCCTCTTCTTGTCTGACTTACTCGAGGTATTAATAAACACGTTTGTTCCACTTTAATTTGATCCTTTGCTTCAACGTGGAAACAAGAAAATCATATCTGAGACATCTCTCACATATATTACTAAGGTCATGTTCATACAGGGTTTTCCTATTTATTTAATAACTTTGTCATAAAAATTTAATAACTTTGTCAAAATGTTTAATAATTCGTCAAAATAACCGAAAACTTATAAATAAATATGAAGCAGGGTTGGCTTATTCAAAAATAAGCGAAGACATCTGTATTAACTATCAGACAGTTGTTTCTATCCTCAAAAAATACAAAAATACAGGAAGTTTTGCTTCAACAAAAAAATAATTGTGGACGTAAGAAAAAAACTTAATTCATCGGACATCTTATTTTTGACTAAAAAATTGAAGAAGATGCTTCATTTACTCTGAAGAATTTAAAAAATTCTTTATTTGATGTGCAAAGAAAAAATGTCTCTTTATCGACAATAAATAGGACGCTAGATACATTTGGATATATTTTTAAAAAGATTCAATTTGTACCTATGGCAAGAAATTCTACAATAAATATAGAAGAAATATATAGATTTGCCAGAAAAATAATTGAAATTGATAATCAACGGTTTATTTTTATAGACGCAATGGGAGTCAATTGTTCTATGAGATCCAAATTTGGAAAGATCCTCAACTCAATCCAATTGAATAGTTTTTTTCTGTTTGGAAAAATAACATTAAAAAGAAAAATTGTAGGTACTCTGAGGAATTAATAAAACGCAATCCAAAACATCGGAGAAATTCCATCAGATGTGTGCAATAATTTGTATAGCCACATGCGGAGCTATTTAGTTAAAGCATTGGCTTATGAAGAATTTTAATTTATAGTTGTTTTTTTCAATTAATTATAAAATTGGTTTCTTTTAATTTGACCCTTGACAAAGTTATTAGACATTTTGACAGTTATTAAACATTTTGACAAAGTTATTAAGTATTTTGACGGATTATTAAACATTTTGACAAAGTTATTAAATTTTATGACAAAGTTATTAAATTTTATGACAAAGTTATTAAATTTTTGACAAAGTTATTAAATTTTATGACAAAGTTATTAAATAAATAGGAAAACCCTGTAACCGACGTTGTTGTACATTCCCAAATTTAAATTAATTTACTTGTAATATATTTAATTTTTTTAAACTTTGAGTTTTGTGGTTACTTTATGTCTGATTGTTTGTAAACAAATCCTAAGGGGCGTCTCATTAACGATCCCCTCGTGTAATCTGGGGATAGACAGTAGTTGATGTTTTTCTTTTGCCGCATATGTTCTTGGGGGCCATAAGCGCTAGATCAACCTGACAAATCAATCTCTTCCCTATTAAAAGTTCAATCTGCAGATTGCCTATAACCATGTGATTTCGGATATACCTATCCCTTCCCAGACTCAGTCCATGTCGGATACCGGAATCAGGTCTCAGGGAATGATTTGGCTTAAATCTTTTTTGTAAAATGAGGGCCGTCTTCCGACTTCTTACCTCTAATGGAAACAGTATGAAGTTAACTTAGATGTCTTATTTATAACCCCGGATACACTGAGAAGGAAGTTAAAGTAAACAACTAATTAAGTGTATCCAATCTCCACTTCTACAAAAACAGACTCCATCCGGAATCAACATAAAGGGTAAAGACGTCCATAGTTGCAGTTATGGAAAACCCTCCAGTGGAGTGGGGGAGAAACTTAAATGTCTTCAATCACCTTGATGATGTTAGTAGAAACAACCAAACAAATATTAAAACGAGAATAACTGATTATTTTAAAGTAAATTCATGTTTTTATTTTTTAATTAGTCTGCTGGTTACTTGAGCGAATCTCGCTCGCCATTCAAATAGGGAATAACCACGCAGTCAAGGCAGCCTCTATATGACCATTTGGGCAGGGCTTCGGCTCATATCTCCTGTTCGTCTGGAGATATGAGATGAAAATTTGATGGTCGATGATTTTGAAACAAAGACAAAGCCTCACTTGCATAGAGCAACGTCGGCTGGACAAACTGTTTGTAGATCATCTGATGGGATCCAGCGTCACTTCTGAGAGCCTTTGTAACGACTTTTAATATCATCATTCTCTTCAGTGCGGCCGTTACCCGGTTATCCACATGCTTTGCGAAGAAGAGTCCCTGATCGAGTGTTACTCCAAATATATTTGGTGTGTAATTGATGGGGAAGCTTCAAGACGGAGTTTTTTGAGCCGAGAAGTTAAATTGTTAAGCGTGCTCTTGGCCATCGTGGTAGCAGTTTGGTACTTTTTGTCCTTTGCAGCGATAATGATATCGTCCGCGTATGATGGTAGAAGACAAAATGTCATTAATGTACAGATTGAAAAGGGTTAGCGATAGTGGAAATCCTTTAGGACTCCATTTGGTAGGAGACGGAATTTTGACTTAATGTTATTGCAAATCACTTGTCCACGTCTCCCACTTAAGAAGTTGGCAATATACAGTTTTATATTTGGGTGGATGCACGTATCGTAAATTTTCTCAGTAAGGAGTTTTCTTAAGACTGTGTCGAAAGCCTTTGTTATATCAACAGAGACCAAGACTGTTCGTTGGTACGGTTTAGTGGAATTGAATCCCTCCGCAATAAACTGGCACAGGGACGTAATTTTGCTGTGGAGTGTTTAGCCCGGAATCCATGTTGGAAAGGGGAGAGCAGATGTAGTCTCTTCTTTACCAAATAATAATATTTAAATTAGTCTTTAAAATTAAAAAAAAGCATTTTATTAATTTATAAAAAATTCAAATTTGCCAATCGAATCCGCCGTAATTTCCCAGGTCCCAAATTTGGCAGATTCGAGAAGTTTTACTGTACGTTGGAATTGTTTTGTATAAATGTAGTTAGTTTTCTTTACATTCATGTGTTAGTGGAAGACCAAGATTAACTCTTCCAGATGTATGACCTTAACTCTGAAAGGGAGTTGAAACCACGGAAGACTTTATGATATCGCTGGCTGACGATCGAGGAGTATGGAAGAGACTATTATTTAATATTCTATTTTGGATTGCACATACTCCACGTGAATTGTGGGATTAGTGAATTATAAAAATGAAACAAAATTGTTAAACAAACATAAAGCAATCCTTCACAACCCATAGGAAAAGACAAGAATTATGCAGACAATAACGTTTTTGAGGACTTTTGTCCTGATCGCACCATTACATAATTCAGCGTATCTCAACCTCTTTTTCGCATCATCCCAATGAAAAAAAATTTTGCCTCTCCATAATAACTATAGTAATGTTATAATTAGTAAATTTTATTAAGAGGCCCTTGACTTATGAAGGCTTACCAGATGCTCTATATTTTGGATTCTATTTAGTAGGCCTACTCTGATGTCTCCTTTTTGCAGATACTCAAATATTACACTACTTCCGCTTCATGTGGATATGTTCTCTTTGTTCAACACAATATTAATTGAAGCGACAATCTCATTTGCTATAGAACCGTTGAAACTTTTAGGGATGCTTGTGAGAGAGACAAGATTGAGATGACAAGTCAAATACCTGACGTGGTTATACAATAAAGGTTACATATCATCTTTCATATTATTTAATTCAAGATATCACAAAAACATAAGAATCAAATTAATCTGAAAGAATGGAGTGGCTATTTCCATTGACAACTGCCTATAGATTTATGTGTACCTCATCCGTTCCCCATTTTCAGTTTAAAGTACATATGTGTCATCTTTAATTTCAATTACCCGCATAATTGCGTCCCAATAGAAGAAGCTGTAAGCACATTAATGAATTTTTCTTTGAATCTGTATTATATTAAAATTATTCCAAAGACCAAGGATAACCAAACTAACTAAATTCTTGATCCAGACTCGTTCCAGCGTTCCAGAACAGTCTCCATGTAACGACATTATCCCTGGGGAAAAAATAGTGATCCTCTTGATGCAGGCCAGGCATTGGGCGTCTCCTCAGTAAAGGTTGATCCAATGACGCCATCGAAGGGAGACATATATACATACCAGCCACATAGCACCATATATATACATACTAGTCACAAAGTCCATTTATTACAAGATTATTGTTTTTTAATTATTTTTGGACATAAATTAATTATTTCAATTATTTTTTATAATTTAATAAATTGTCAATTTTTATTAATATCTGTTTAAAACCACTCACACATACATTGGGAATCGTCTTTACTTTTTATGCTGGTTCTGAATAAACTTGTAAGACATGGAAGGTGTCTATTGCAATGAGAATACACTTAATTGACTGTCAACTTCTTTCTCGGTGTATCTGGGGTTAATAATATTCATCTTACAGAGCAGGACTATAGCAGTCTTATTAATGACAACATCTCTAATTGTTAGAACTATAACATTCGGATTTACTGAATTTATAGCTGATTTCACAATGTATTGTCCCGACAATTACATTTAATATTATTTTACAGTTAATGTTACTTTTATCAATAATTGAATAGAATTTTTTAATGCAGTTCAATAATATATTCGTTCCTTATTTTTGCCTCTATGGTTTTGAAAATTGAGAAAAAAACAAACCTGTCATCAAATGAAGACTACTAATGCCAAACAAAACGATGCTGGTCTAGGTCTAGTTCAGTTTGAGCATAAAAGCTTGTCCAAGTCTCGTTGTTTATTAGCGTTCTTCAGAAATCCACACTTAATCACGTCCAGACATTTGGAGCCATGCATGCCACTGGTTCAGCGTCCGACCCGCTAATGTAGCGTAGGATCTGGCGTGTGAGACCACTAGAAGCATATGTCGAAGATAGAAAAGCTGGAAGGGGGAGTTCTACTGGTGAGCTTATTCCGATTCCTCCGTAGAGAAGCGGTAGGTTGTATTGGATCCAGTAATTTTTATCAAAAAAAATGTTGAGTGTTTCTTCAATGGTAGTTCTCAGCTTCTCGTCGATGGCTCTTAAGAAGTTCATGTCCGTGAAACATGAGGCTGTCCGTAGAAGAAAAAAGAGTAAGGTGAAAATTCCTGAGGAAAAATAAAGACGTGGAGTCCAGAGTTTTTAATGCATTTTTCTCTTCCAGAAGAGTCGACATATTACTGGCATCTAGAGGAGATTCGAGAAAAATCGGGTTTTCGAGTCTGGTGACTGAGACGTCCTGGAGATAGGATGAAATCGTAGTCAATGCATGGTTAAAGTCGTCTTCTCCGAAAGAAACGTTATGATTCATATTTTGACGGATTCGGTTCCAACCCAAGTTCTTCAAGAGGAGAGATGGCGGACTCAACCTCTGCCACCATAATTTCCTAATTCCCCCCGATGGTCATTTTCCTAAACCATAAGTTCATTGGGGTTCTGATCACTAAAGTTGTATAATCGATGCCCAAGGCAAAAAGTAGGAGGAGAATGTGGTCGTCTTGTTGATTCCAGTCTTAAATTCGATTATATGTTGTCTTAAGATCAGCGTGAATGGGGTACCATATGAGAGTTTCACCATCCTGATAATTTCCGAGATCCTGGAGATGCTAGGTTCTATCGTTAACAGTACAATAGTTGGTTCAAACGGAGTAGGCATTCATCAGTGTTAGATAAGTCAAGATAGGTCCAGAGGAAGCTCCTGTGATTCCCAAGGCATGGGGGAATGACCAAATTTTCTTTTTAGCTTATAGCACCAAGGGTGTCCAAAATTTGACGGTAGCATTGGATTCCGAGTTTCCTCTTGTTTGCTTTGCTGCAGATTAAACAGGGAAGAACTTACGGGAAGTATGGTTTATTATGTCCACTTTCGGTTCACTGTCGTTCGTTCTGTTAGTAAAATCTACCATTTTTATTCCGAAACTCAAAAGCGGCCCACTAGACCAACTCAACACATTCTTTTGTGTATATATTAAATTCAAATTATTTAAATTTATAATATCACGATTCTCATAGATAGTAGCTAACATAAGCAAACATTTCGGAGAAGATAGGTAGATTTTTCCCAAACGTCTCTGGCTCACAGATTAATAATAATAATAAAGCCTTTTCACGAGAGCCATAGTATTTATAGCTCCGCATAGGCAGGAGACACACTTTATTTAAGTAAAGAGCAGTTAATTTTAACTAATCATAGAACCAAAGAATGATCTTCACTTCTTTTTTTCTTTTTCTTGTGTGAGTGTCCTTTCTAGACAATCCAGTTCCGCAGTGAGTATCCACTGATGACGGCGTCACTCGTCAAACTCTTTCTGCATCGTAGATGCGTGGAACCTTCCACCAGGTGAACAGCAGCGAGATTCGAACCCGTAGCCTAAGCCACTTAAGCCCGACACCTAACCACTATGCCCCCACTGATTAAATATAATTTTTTTAATTTTTGAGCGTTCATGTGATTTTTAAACAAGCCATACGAGCTAAAATTAATTCTCATTTGTGATCTCGCAATTCAATGAATTTCAAATATTCATTGCGTTTGATTTAAAAGAGCCAGTACTTTCGGGAAGTAATGTTTGATATATTTATATCAATGGTCGTTTTAATATCAAATAACCGCCGAATTAGTAACAAAGAAGAAAGATTACGAAGTAAGTTTATTTATATTTTTAATTAGAAAAAAGATGCGAAATAATAGTTCATACACTAGAAAACGAAAATTCAACATGGGAAGATGTATACAAATATTTGCTAACAGAGTAAATCAACTCCACTCACAATTAGTCAATTTGTGTCTTAATGAATATAATAATGTAACTTATTATGCAACATTGGTGCCACATGTCGAACATAATCGAGCAAATCTAAATTCTTACTGCGAAGTTACATCACTTCGTTTAATCAATACATTACTTATAAAAAACCTTAACGTAACGACTAATAAGTTTAAGAAGTACGTGGACTGTGTTTTAGGTTACTAACAAACTAATTGTACTGTTCTGATTAACGTCGTTATCAATAAATTTTGTGTCTGTCTGTTATCAATATATAACCAGATATTTTTCTCACTGAATTCAAAAATGGAGTATAGAAGAAAAAACTCATAGACCACGGAAACACTAAATTAACTAAAATTTAATTGATCCATTTTATAGAAGGATCCACAAAACTGAAGAAATAGTTTGCAAAATAACAGAGCTTACCAGAATGAGAGAAAACCAAAGATATGATGATGAAACGAAGGATATGCTTTGCCAATGTGGATATCCAAAATCAGAGAAGATTGAATTCGGGAGAATCGGTGCTTGTATTCATGATAACATAAGATTGAGAAGAAACGACTTCTAACCAATGAATCTAGGAAGGAATTCAGAAATCATTATTGGTGTTTTGAACTCAATCGAAGATATTTTATCGTGAATTCAACGAGGAGCAAAATACTCTGAATTTTTGTTTAACGAAAGCTAGTGTCTTTTATTTTGGGAAAAATATCCGAAAAAAAAGAGGGGTTACTACCGAGTGGCTCTGTCACCGCAAATCTTTGACTTGTAATGGACCTTCTTAGCAGGATACTAAATGCGAGATATCCCAAATTGTTATTGACAACCATGATTTAAGATCCCCTAGTTATGCAACAAACCACCTGTGTTTATGGACGACAAAAAAATGTTCTCTCAAAAAGAAAACGCAACGATTATGATGAAGGAGGTTAATTCTTTCTTTGAAGCACTAGAGTTAAAGAAATGTCGAAAATCTGCTACTAATGTGCTCACACTGGAACCTAAGCTAATTTGCATGACAGAATGGATGGATATAGATACTTTGATGTGTTGGAGGATAGAAAAGGCAACGTGTTGAAGCCAATATTTGACGGGGTTAAAAAGAAGATTGACAGTCTGGAAAATACAAGACTGAACTTGGGTAGCATGTTAAAAGCCATAAACAAACATGCCTTATCCTTATAAAATTACAATATTGGACTCACAGATTTGGAACCTTCAGAATTTGAGCTGATCTACCAAAACATAAGGAACAAGAAAAGACTCTATCTGCCAAGAGATAAGCTTGCAAGAAGATTGGTATCCATTATTCATAAGATAAACGGATGCTTTTACAATTCTTCCAAGACTTGGAGAAGTCAAATTATTGTTTGAAGAAAGCAGGGATTCTAATGCGTCATAAAATCAAGGAAAACAACATTTAGCCACAATTGGTAGAAATTCCTCAATCTAAGATATAAAGAACCCCGCTGTTTTGCATCTGACTTATCAAAGCTCCAGGAGATATTGTTAATCGAAGCACAGACGATGTATTGATATGTGGGACAGGAAAATCTTGAAATACAGAATTGATGTGATCCAAACAATGCTACAAGAAGCTTGGAAAGTTAACGCCGAAAAAAATTGAAGAGTGCAGCTTCTAAGGTTAACTGGAAAAACCCTTGTTTCTGGATAACGTACAGGAGGCTAACGAATGGGAGTTTAAAAGCGAAAACATTGAGCTAGCCGATCAAAATGGAAGGAAAATCCCATTGGAAAAGTTCCTTCGGTATTCCGAAATCAACTAGAGAATATACAGGGTGTTGATCCTATTAGTGTTATAAATGAAAATTTTTAGAGGAGTTGCCTAATTTCATGGATTACTCTCTGGAAGATCTGGGTAGTTTGACAGAAAAGTCTCAATGGCAGAAGTTAGAACAGCAATTCGTGAATGCAAAAACAAGGCCCCAGGATTTGATGGCATTCCTATGATTATGTTCAAAGAAAGTTTTGATGAACTATTGCCTGTTCTAAGAGAGATGTATGACTCTAGTTTCAGGCTCGGACACGTGCCTCCTTTATGGAAACGATCTATTGTTAAGATGATCCTCAAGCCAGGAAAAGCAAGGAAGGATCCCCTCAGTTATAGGCCGATAAGTCTTATATGTTCTACATCAAAGATTATGGAACGTATTGTATTTAAAAGACTGAATCCGTATATAGAAGGGAGCAACTTTCTGCGACCTAATCAATTTGAAGGACATCGAAGGGCGAAGGAAAAAGGCTTTGCAAACACTGAACTGTACTAAGAGACTGAAGCTAGACGTTGATTCCATGCTCTTCATCTACCGGAATGTGATTCTTCCCAGACTGATCTACGGAAGCGAGGGATGGTTCCACACCCCCTCGAGAGAAAGGATTCTCGCCCGACTGGAGAAAACACGGCGGGCGGCGATAAAACTAACCCTCGGTAAGAAATTACATGAAGTTCTGACGGAGGAAGAGAAGAAACTTGTCAGGCCGATCAAGGAAGACATCCGAATCAGGACGTCAAAGTAAAAAAGACATAGAATGGATTATCAGAAAAAAGGGTACCGTGATGAAGAGTCTAGGCCTAACAGGCAGACTTATTAGTACCTAATTCGTAACATGTTGTTTTTGATTTGATTTAACGTTCATGTGAATATTAAACAAGTCATACGCGCTAAAATTAATTCGCACAAGAGATCTCGCAATTAGATGAAAAAGAATCCACAACAGTTCAGTCCCATACGAGCGATTTTCCTCAGTGAACGGGTAGATAGTTAACCCATCCGGTCTTTTCCCGTCTCCGCGGTCCAATCCCACGGGCTCCAATACTGCCGGGAAGCCTGCAACTTTAAGAGGACACATGACAATGTTGTTCATAGCAGCATGGCGGAGTGCTCTGCCCGACTCCTTTTTCACGAAAGCAGATGCAGCCCTTTGGTATCGACGATCCTCCACAGACATTGGTGTTCGACACAAACATCAACTCCCAGCCGCCAATCCGAATACAGTCATCGTCCAAAGGGTTCCCAGGGAGAATACTGGAGTGCATCTAGCCGCGCTTCCCTTTCATAGTTGGCGGTGGACACGAGGCATGCAAGACGATGCTGGTTGGCCTCAGACTTTAGCATGTCGAAGATATTCTTGGAGTAGATATCATCCCAGTCTCGTTGCCTCGAAGGATCGTTCGGCATATCCAAACCAGTTTCACACCATTCGCGACGAGCTTCATCGAAGACTCTTTCCCAAGAAAGTCCGGTTGTAAAACGTAGGATATCTTGGACCAAAAGGCTTCCACTTGAGAGCGATGACACATATGCTGGAAAGGCGATCTCCAGCGCCGACCTGAGACCCGTTCCTCCGAGGCGTGTAGGAAGCTTGCATTGGTTCCAACTCGGCACATCAAAGTGGATGTTTAGAAGCAATTCAGCTGATTTTCTCAATGTCCTATCCAGTGACAGGAGGATGTCACGATGTTTGAAGCAGGGAGAACATCGGAGAGCATATAGGAGTTTGGGCAAGCCGATGCTATTCTTCAAAAGGAAGAACGCTGTATGACCATCGAGTAAGGAAAGTTTATCCGTGACTCTGGAGAGTTCATCCTCTTTTGTTTGTAGATGGCTCCGCAGTTCCTTTTCGTCAAGTGGGCACCCAAGAAAGTATGTCCGCTCCCTGGGTACGACAGTAATTCCAGGTAATACCGAGTTGAAAGACTCGACCACGTTGATGAAATCACTCTCCGAGTATGTGATATTTATTAGCTCCGATTTCTTTATGTTTATCTCAAGTCCGAGGTTTCGTAGTGCTGGCACGGCATGTGACAGAACGTCGTGTACTTTTCTCCACGGCCCTCCAATTGTGGCGTCATCAAGATACCAAAGGTTAAGTTGTGTGTTTATAGAGCGGACAATTTCATCGATGGCCAGAGCGAAGAGTAGTGGACCAAGTGGGTCCCTTGTTGAACTCCGGTCTCCGAACAGATAATCTTGTCCCCGAAAACCAGTGAAGAATTGTTCCGTAAGCGAGGAAGACAAGTGGAATAAGTTCCGGGGCTCGTTTTGCTTGTAGTTTCGAAAATTTGATCCCTCCTCAATGAATTGAAGGCATTGCAGATGTCCAGCTTGACCCCAATGTGTGGGTTTTGTTCGTCATTCTGTCCAAAAAAACCTCGCAGCATGCACTGCCGCCTCGCATCCGTTCCTTACACCAACCCCAGTTGGAGGGGGGAAAATTCTTCAGATATTCTCGGACAGACAATGCTGCATGCATTTTCGCTGTCAGTCTTCTGAAATAGTTGCCGACTGCGATGGGGCGGACCCTTCAGGTTTTTTGAAGGCCAATAGATGTGCACTGAAAAGAAGCTCCCTTGCGTGGGGAGGAATAACTCCGTTCAAAATACGCATAACCAGTTTTGTAATTGATTTAACAAGGTTGCAGCCAGCTTCTGCAGTAGCCTCCGCCGTAAGATCCTTGATGTGACCCGGCCGCGAGCCATCGATGCCTCCACTGCTACTCGCCGCAAAGACGAAATGCCGCGTCGCACTTCGCCTTCGGTGACGGTCATCCTTGACAAATTTCCCGGAAGCACGAATGGGCGGTAATCTGCCGGAGCATGGATGTTTTGTCTAGGTAATTCAAGCACCTCAGGCGTCGCAACCATGACAGTATCGTCGCTGGCAACGACGCGCAACGCCGCTCGGAATAGTTTACGATTTACTCTCTCCAAGTTTTCCGGGCCATTCAAAAAAAACCGAAGGATTGAAAACAGGATGATTTCTGACTTCTGTCTGGTGAAGAATGCGCATAGAAAACCTGGATGTTCTTCTTCATTTTTGAGGAAAAAAAGTTCCAAGTGTCGTAGTTTTTCCTCCTGTGTTCCGTTGATCTCCTTTTGAGTCGATAAAAGGAATTCCAAGGCCATCGGGCAAAACTGAGGAGTTTTAGCCAGGTCTCCTGGTCGTCGGACGTGAGAGCATCGTCAATTGCAGAGGCCAGGCATGTAGCCGCGGGGATCCGGACGGGTCTTGGGATCCTGATTGGGATCTTCCTAGCTTTTCTTAGATCCGACAAGAAGAGGAATTGGTTGTCCATATCATTGAAGTCTAGAGGCTCATTCGGTTCGACGTTTTCTTTCTTGGTTAAATTTTCTTTATTCAGTAAATTTGCTACTTTCCTGCAACAAAATCAACATGAAATAAAATTATTCCACGGATAAATCCAAACTAATTAATTCCTGACGTGTTCCAGCATAACCCCTACCCAAGAACAGTGATACAGAGGGCGTTGTCCGATTCCAGAACTTGTCGCCAGGGAATTAAATTGTCTCCCGTGGGAAGAATAGTTGGATACTTTTGAATGCCGGCCAGGCATTAGGCATCTCTTGAGTGAGGTGGATCCAATGGCGCTATCAGCGGAAAGTTGAAGAAATTCTCAACCAATTAACCACATGGCGCCACATCGCACGCCTTAAATATACTTAATTTATGGTATTATTTTTAGTTTAAAAGTAAATACAAAATTAACAATTTCGTAAAATTGATTTATTTTTTATTTATCAATTTTTTGAAATTTTATCTAAAATATTCCATGCGGCATTACACAGGCTGAAAAACCTATGGCTAAAACGGAAAGGGAATAACATAAAACAAAGGATATTGTTATACGACACCTTTATCAAACCAATCCTCCTATACAACTCTGGGACCTGAGGCACCTCAAAAGAGGATTAGGAGAGGCTAGACTCGTTTCACAGGAATCATCTAAGAAACATAACTGGAATGTCCTCGCCATCCAAGATCTCGCGGAAAGACTGTACAATATGTGACTGCACGCCAATAAGTCTCGAGATCATTAACTCTGGTTGGAGACTTTTTGGACACGTGCTGAGGTTAGACTTACACCCCCCAGAATATAACCATGGAAGACTCCTCCCATGTAAAACGCTCTCGTGGAGGACCGAGAACAACCCTCCCTGTCGTTTTACAAAACGATCTGAAAGCCGTAAAGAAAACATTTGCATTCTGGCGACGACCTGGACACACTGAGGGATCTGGCTAGGAACAGAAAAGCCTGGAATAAGTTAACTCTTAAAGATATAAGTACTCAAATGAAACGGAGAGTACAGAAAAGGCCTCATATTTTTGCTTAGAAACGATAATTTAATTCTGATTTTATTTAGACTTTTCTTGAAAGGAAAGACAAAAAAGTTGAAATCTGGGTTGAAGTGGAACTAACTACACTAGTTGGTTAGAGGTGCGAAGGTGGGAGTCGTTAAGCTCCTGTGCGGCATAGATACTGTGGCTATTTTTGTCAAAGGAAGAGTTATTAAACGCGGGAGAATCCCACTTGTTACTAGGATTCAGGAAAGAGGACGACGCTTCAGCTTTCGAAGCTGAGGTCAATACAAAGGTACCTTTTGGGCCCGGGGCACATAACCTGTCACGGGTGATTCCTAAGGCTTCGGATTCAATAGTGCTAGTCTTCGGAGTCCCTCTGGACTTTGTAGATGATAATGTAGTCGAAGACATCAAGAAGGACTCCAAAAGCTGGGGGAGGACTCCGGACCATGAAAGTCTTGCTTCGCTCTGGAGCAAAGGCAGAGAGGATCTGAATTGGGGAGGGGGGTCCAATTTGCGGAAAGCCTGCCAATCAAAAGTCTGGTCTCTCAAGTGCTTGAACTGTGGCGAGGAAACACAGGGCGAGTCATTTAAGATGCCCTGTATCAAAAGGCTACGGAGAAGGTACTACAGGGAGAAAACAGGCACCATCATCTGGAATGGCTAGTGATGTAAGCGCTATCCATCGTATGGTAAGTGGATACCCAAACGCGCTTAGGGAAATTGCGTTGTGCTACAGAAAGGAAAATGCGCCGAAGGTATTTTTCAAATTTATGTCTAGGTTGAATTTTTTGATGGAAGATCGGTCTAATGTCAAGACTTAAAAAATAATTGTTTTTTATTATTTTAAATAAATTATTTGTTAAATCTAGCAATTGTATCTTGTTACCATGAAAACACGTAAAAAACAGGTTGCCCATACGCATCAAGCCATTCATGTGACATAACAATAATAAATATTCCATGTTGTGATACCGCTCATGCAGAAACAACTTAATCTCTTTAATCTACTATAAAATAATGAAGAATCTATTAATTTTTTACAAAAAGGGGGTTTTCCCGGTAAAAAAATATCGTAATCGTAATTTGTTTAATTACCGATGGGTGGTGATGGAATATCGTAGAAATAGACGAATGTATATATTCCAAACGAAATAATAATTGTGAACGATTATTCACCCAACAATGGTTTTTTGCGGAAATTAAAGAATGTTTCTTCATGGAAATTCAAGATCACACTTTGAAAACACTTACAAAAGCGATAGTCTAGAATGTTACTGTTGGCTTAACACTTGTATCTATTGGCGATAATTTGACCAACTATTGATCCGAGTACTGGCCCATACACAGCATAAAGAAAGTTTCTAACATCATTAAACTTTTGCAGATTGAGAGGTACTGCTAATTGCGAAACTATAAGGAGATGGGAACCACATGACACATTCTAAACAGCCATTTTTACCCTAACTCAACCTGTAAACCGAATCATGAATTCAGCGCAATATTAATGGGAATACGGAATCTTTGGTCCATTTTCCTTCTAACCATATGGGAATTTACATACGAGGACTTATCCCGTAAGCAAGCCTTTGAGCAAAATTTCGCGTTTTCTCAAATTTATGAGGATAGAGTCTATCTTTTTCGAATCGTACCATCCTTCTAAACTGCATAACATTGCAGGTAGTATCGCAGTGTTGAAGATATAAACAAAAGTCTCCGGCTCGAGCTTTAATTTTCTAACGCAGTAAAGAGCGTTAGTAGCTTTTTTCTTTCGTATTTTAGCATGTTCCATAAAATTACCTCCCTCGTCAATTAGGAGGCCAAGGTATTTCATAGTTTTTTTCCGAGGTATGTCTTTTAACAAGCTTTTTAAGTTAGCCATTCTCTTGCTTCCAGTTATCCTCAGCATACCAGACATCTCACGTGGTGCCGAAAGGAAGTTTTCATTGCACCACTTTTGAATCTGATCCATGTATGTTTTCAAACGTTTCTCAGATACCAAAGGGTTTAAAGAAACATCATAAATTATGACGTCATCAGCGTATATCAAAATTTCTGTACGTGGGTTTTCTGGAGAAGGCAATTCACTCAATTCAATGTTATAAATGACGGGAGGCCAAACAATTTCCAGGTTAGGATTTTCCTTAAGACAGAGTCGAAGGCCATTTGTAAATTGATCGAGCAAACGACTGTTTTGAGATGGAGAGGATTGTGATCACTCATTAGTTCTGTGGATCACTCGGATGAATTGATCAGAAAAGTAATCCATACAATTTGGTTAAATTGGATTATAAAAGTTCTTATTCCGTATGTGCTTTTTACTATACAGCAATATAATCTGGTTTGTGAAAAAACAAGTTATAAAGTTTAATTAATACTATAATTTTCAGAATTTATGTTTTTTAAGAAAAAATTAAGTTCGTTAAGAAAAGGAATGATCCAAGTTGCTAAGAAAAAAATGAAGAAAATTGTAAAAGAGAATGCTCTTAATTCTCCCTGAATAATCCGAAACTTTTTTCAAAAATGTGTTGTTCCGATAAAAAAAAAGATAATTCACAAATCTCGTATGGTGCTTTAATCCCTAAAAAAGTGCCAGAATCGTTAAGAAAGACCCTTGCTTTGATTTAAGAGATGAATCCATGATCCTTTATTCCACACAAAATTCAAAAATGAGTTTATTGATAGCAAGTTAGTTTGTCTGGAGAAAGGCCTTTATCTGAAACCTTTTCTCTTGATGAATTAAATCTATCAATTGGAGGATGTGGCCATTTTGAATTGAGCAGGGTGGCATAGTGGTTAGGTGTCGGGCTTAAGTGACTAAGGTTACGGGTTCGATTCTCGCTGCTGTTTACCTGGTGGAAAGTTCCACGCATCTACGATGCTAAAAGGTTTGACGAGTGACGCATCATCAGTGGATACTCACTGCCGAACTTGATTGTCTAGAAGGGACCCACACACAAAAAAAAGAAAAAAAGAAGTCAAGATCATTCCTTGGTTCTAGATCATGAAAAAAGCAGTCTTTAATCTAATTACCAAAAAAAATTATGGAAGGTTAAGGCTGATGGCCCAAAGTTTGACTGTACCCACGTGTGCACAATACTTGGGTTTACCCTCATTCTAGTTGTTTTCTTGACTGTAATTAAGAACTCAGACCTTACATCCTCCTATTTGACGAGTTTACCAGATTGGAGTGTTGCAGTTAAGCATTTTAATATCATTAAAAATGTTTATCGATAATATTCGATCATCTGATATCCCTAAACACCCTCTTCCATATTCACGATTAACTTTTCAATACGTTCACCTGGTGGCATTTAACAGAATTTTTTTACTTGTGGTGTCAAGCAGAAATGCAATTCAAGTAGCACACCAAAGATCCTTTTATATTTGTTAAAAATGATGTCGATCTAGTTTAGCTTCAATGTGACTGTCTTCCTTCCCGATTTTTTTTTACGTAAAAAATGGACGTGGACGACCTTCTGCATTCACCATGAGCCGGTTTTCCATAATCCATGATCCGGTGCAGGTTAATTTGTATTGTTTCTTTGATTATAAAAAATAAGAATGACTATGTTAATACGGGTCAATCAAGATAGATGCAATAACTAAAGAAAAGACATATCGAATCTCACATCGATTGACCCTTTAGTCATACTTCAAACTTAAAACTGGTTTCATTGCTTTTGATTTTCTCTCTACTTTAATTAGTGAGTTTGATGGTTAATAAATATTGATGGTTCATCAATGGTGTTGCTATATGTTGAAATGTTAGTTTTTGTTAACAATATATCGCTGTCAGTGGATATCGCATGTCCTCAAATTCATAGTTTAATGTCACGTCATTTCGGTTACAATAAAAGTTACATTCTTGATCTCATTTTTTAAATTTATTGAGCCAATTGCGGACATTTACTCCAAGAGAGATGGAAGACCGTGATACCGGCAGAGCGCTTTCCAAGCCTACTAGTTCCAGAGCCTACGGTAATCTAGCCCCCTTAAAAGAGCGCTTCATGACCTAGTAATTGATGGCATTCCTAGAAAACCAGCAGCTGTTGTGTCAGGAGGTGAAGCCCTTTGCGGTCAACAACAGATCCACATCGGTAGAGGTGAAACTGACACTATTAAAATAATATTAACTCTCCCCTTCCGCTAAGAGTAGTAATGTTTCCATTACTCATCTCAGCTTAGGCAGAACTCACACTTTATTTAAAAAATAAAGAACAGCTACCCTAATTAATCCAATCCATTTATCAAAGACATCGAAGTTGTTTTTTTCTTTTTTTAGCGTTTGTGTCCCTGAGACAATCCGGTTCCACATTAATGAATCACTGATGAAAGAATCAGTCTTCACTCTCAGAAGCATCGTAAATGTTGACTCCATTATATTGTGCTATCCATAAAAATATAAAAAATACGACAACCACTCCACCAGATTCAATGTTCAGCCCGTTGTCGTATAGCGAGTCTTAGTGAGCAAGACGGTCTTTTTTCCAAGATCGCTTGGTTCCATAATATCGAAAGTGATTAATGAGCGTCGGGGAACCGAATGTCTGTTCCAAAGGATTACTCTGGTAGTCTCTCTTCACACAAGATCAGTCATCCAAATGACTCGTCTGGAGAGATGGGTCGATTCCTGAACTAATCGCCAGGAACGAAATTTCTCCCATTAGAATAAATAATTGGATCTTTTTGAATTCCAGTTAGGCATTGCCCGTCTCCTGAGTAAGGTAGACCTAATGACGCCATCAGAGGTATGGAGGAGAAATTTTAAAACAATTAGCCACATATAAGCAAATGGCGCCACTTGGTTTGCAATAATAAAAATTAGATTTAAATTATTCCAAAGACCAAGGGTAGTTAAACTACTAAATATTTCATCATGACTCGTTTTAGCATTCCAGAACTTGTCTCCAGGGGAAGAATAGTTGGATCCTCTTGATGCTGGCAATGCATTTGGCGTCTCCTCAGTGAGGTGGATTAATGACGCCATCGGAAGAAAGGAAAATAATTTATGATCAAATAGCCACATAGCACCACATTTATTTTATTTATTTTTTTATAATAAAATAACTTTTTAACAAAGAAACAAATGTCAGTTGAGGAAACCGGCTGCGTGGATTGCGAACGAGTTTTTTCGGAGTGTGGCCATTCCAATCTTTTGTCTCAGCCATAACTCTTCTCGTTGATCCCTATTCTTTCTGGCAAGCATTCCTCAGAGTTCTCGCAAGAACTCAGCCGTCATTGGACCAACAGCTCCCGATGATTCGGCCGCAACAGGAGTAAATCATAGCGGTTTCCGAGGCAAGAATATTTCTTGATTTTTAGGTTTATTTATCTAACCCCAAGACCACCAGGAAAAATAGGTCAAAACTAACTAATTAGGTGATTCCAACCTCCTGAAACATTTGAACTCTCTTCATTTAGTCTTCTGATGATCCAACCGCACTCGGAAGCGTCTTCTCTTCCTTCTGCAAAGGAATTCAATCGGCGTGCACTTTTTTATTACAGACCGAAATTCCTCTGCATGGGCCACCTTTTCCTTGAATGGGTTTCCCCGCAGAAGGGACAGTCCAACATCCCCGGACCTGTCCCTCTGCTCTCCTTCTATGGCTGGATGTATTTTATGGAATTTTCGTTATGGTTTCTCAAGCGACCATATTCGCCATTGTGCTGAGACTTAAAAGGCCTATTTGTTCGCAGTGTTGTTCTACAAAATTCAAAAATTAGTTGAAAGCCGACTGGCAAGGTTTAAGGACGTATGTGGACAATAGTCTCCTTGACCTTACTATGGTTAATTGCACAGTAGAGGAGGCGGCCAAGATTCTGTTCGCTATCATTCTGAAAGCTGATAAACTATTTACATCTGTCGTCTCTTACAAGAAGTTCAATCCAAGATTATCATCACAAATTGCGTCACTCATCAAGAAACGAGATTCGCTGAAGAAGAATAGAACAAAGACCAATAACTCCTTCTACTCCATACGTTCACCAATATGGGTACAAGCAATGGGTTCTCACTCATCCCGACAGCAGGACCATCTTCTTTGACGAGGACAAGCGGCCCAGAAAATGCAAAGCCGACTTTTCTAATGTCCTCTCTGGGATGAAAAATACTGGAGACCTGTGTGTTCTTCTCCACCACACAATTTCAAATATGAGGTCCCCACAGCTGAACTTTATAACGAGCGACAATAGTTCCCTCATTAATTATACTACCGCTATCAGTGACTACTTTATAGTTGCTGGATCCGTTATGGAAGAATTCCTATGATTTTGACAAGTCGGAGATCTCGGAGAATATTTTTTATTTCAGTGGGGTTGACTCGGCCTACGACGCTGTGCGTAACACGCAAAACGACAGTATTTTAGTATTGAAGACTATCTGAATTTTAAATACGGCTCTTGGGTGTCTGTGACGTCACCTATTTTGGGAAAGTATTGAATAGGTATCAACTGCACGTCCCCAGCTGGTATAAGTTAATCTCACTTTAGGGTCAAATGATGAGAATCATTCATGGGGGAAGTGTCCCTGGTTATTGGTTTTACATGGGAGTTATATATCTGATACCAAAATTTGAATACTCGTAATCGCCTAAGGAATTACGCCCAATATCCTCCCCCCATAACATAAAACAAAGAATAATGTTATACGACACCTTTATCTAACCAATCCTCCTATACAACTCTGGGAACTGGGCCACCTAAAAAGAGGAATTCGAGAGGCTAGACTCGTTTCACAGGAATCATCTAAGAAACATAACTGGAATATCCTGGCCATCCAAGATCTCGCTGAGTGGACTGTACAATAAGTATGACTTTACACCATTAAGTCACGAGATCATTCGTTGGAGACTTTTCGGACACGTCCTGAGGTTGGACCCGATATCCCTTCCCCTCCTAATATCTCAATGGAGGATTACTACTCCTCCAATATAAAACGCTTTCGTGGAAGACCGAGAACTACCCTCCCGGTCGTTTTACAAAACGATCTGAAAATCGTGAAGAAAACAGGTGACGATCTGGACTCACTGAGGGATTTAGCTAAGAACAGAAGAGCTTGGAGCAACCTAACTAATTTTCTTATATTTTTTGTTTCACATGCTATAAATATTTTGGCTCTCGTGAAAATGCTAATCATAATAATAACCTCCCCCGTTGTAAAAGCTAATGACGAAGTGTATAAATAGAATCTTAGAGAATATGTTGACGTTTTGGCCTTTTCTCTGAAAACCAAATGGGAACAAAGAGAATGTGTCAATGGGCGGAGAAACAAAGTGGGACTTCAATGAGGCAATAACTACATTTGCATTGAGCTAAGTGACAAACTAAACAATTCGGTTAGAAATCTATTGCTTAGAGGCCTATTATAATACTTTTTGAAATTACAGAGAAAACGGCGAATATCAGTTAGTTCTTAAAATAAACAAAGAAATGAAGAACGGTAAAGATATTGTACAAATACTTGAATTTGAAAGAGATGTTGTACTTTTCCCTAGTGGATTTAGAAAAAAATCAAAAAATGACATTTCTAAATCTATCATCACCATAAAATATAGCACCTTCGCTTCAACGGTCATTAAATTTTCGAGGTCTATCAAATTCATTTCAGTTAATATAAAGATTCAAAATTGAATTTAAAAAATATACAAAAACATTTTTCTTTGTCGTTGAAAACATTAAATTTGATTCCAAAGCAACTCTTAATACATTACTCATAAGACATTATTTACAAATTTTACAGTTTTGAATCAAAAATAACATTCGTTGTACCTCAAATCAAAACAACTTACATTCTAACGGATATGAGAAAGTTAATATTTCTCCAATTTATCGAATTCTGATATGAAACTCAACAAAATCATTTTGATTAAAACTGTAAATTCACTGTAAAACATAAATTCAGTTAGCAACATATTTTTATTGTTCGAAATAATTATTGTCCTGTTTGATGCAATTTCGACGATTCCATTTTATCGTAAATTCAGACTAGAATCATCATTTATGTATTAATTTTATTTTGCTATTGAACTTCCACAAGTCATCACTATTAATGGTTCTTATAATTCATGGACATTAAAGGAGCTACCAAATTCGACAAAAAATGGAAGACAAGTTTTTGTTCCCTATGACAAAATCATACATGCCCGATTGCATATTAAAATTCTCAATTATCGACAGCAACATGAAATTTGATAATTTACGTGTCTTGACGTGCCAATATTATTTTCTAACACCCATCAGCTTCACCTTAAAATTTTCCAGTGTTTTTCATTTCCGTTAATATATAAAAATCAAAATAAATGTAAAATATATATGTTGCAGTCAATTTGTGTAATCTGTCAATTCACGAAATGCTTAGAAAATAATTCAGTCATTTCGAGAATTGTCTTGACAGTAACATACACGAAAACAATTTTCTTTGTCATTGAAAACATTAATTTTTAATTCCCTCGAAAGCACCTCTCAATAATTACATTACTCCTAAAACATTATTGACATGTACTACAGTTTTGAATCAAAAATAACATTTGATGTGCATCAAATCAAAACAACACATTCTAACGGATGTGAGAAAGTTAACATTTTTTCCATTTATCGAATATTGAAATGAAGCTCAGCAAAATCATTTTGATTATAAAATATAAATTCTCTGTTGTTCTACATCCTTATTGTCTTGTTTAATGCAAATACGATTTCGAAGAATCATTTGTTATCCTAAATTCATAGAATCCTCAACTGAAGTATTAATTGTATTCCATTATTTCAATTTCCACAAGTAATCACTATTAAGTGTTCTTATGGAATCATAAAGATTATGTGGGATACCAAGTTCGACATAAAATTGGAATGCATATTTTTTTCATTGATACAATCATACATGCCCACTATTACTTTATTAATGTGATTTGATAATTTCATTTCTTCACGTGCCGGGGCTAAACGACTTGGGAGATCTTAATTTCATGACTCACCCTCTCAGTCAAATATCTTCTTTATCCACAATGGGTAGCCTTTAAATTTTACTTTTTTTGAATATTAAAGCTGACATTTTAGCCACCGGTTTTCTTGACATGTTAGCCATCCAGTCAAATCAATTTTCAAGATTTACAGAAATGCCATAAATGTTCAAACTTTGAGTAAAAGTCTATAAAACTCATGCTCACTCGAAAAGAAGTGAATTACCTAGAACATCAGTGAGTTCCTGAGCTTTCAAAGGCGATTTTATTTTCGCTGTAACGTCTGCGGCTGGTAAAAAATGGTGCAACTGCTGTGGCTCGCGACATCCAGTAAGTTCCTTAGCTTTCGAAGATGATTGCTATTTTTGTTGAACACAAAATTTTGGATATAAAGCATGTCTACGCGATCAAATCAAATTTGATATCCTTTAAGGAAATCTGTCTCATAACGAGACTAAAGAACCAAATGTATGGACATGGTCGTATTTAGTCTCAGATTCAACATTTCGAAACTATGAATGAACACATTCCTTGCATAACTTTAAACCAAAAATCTATTAAATCTCGTACTCATTGATGAAGGATATACTGTTCTGTTAATGTTTCAATGTCAATCAGCTTCAACATAAAATTTCCTCATAGTACTAATTTTTCGTATTACTACTTCACAGGCGACATTTAATTTGAAATGTAAATTTGTATTTTATTTATAATTAAAAATTTAATTATAAATTATTTTGGGTGGTTAGACAATTTTAATAAATATTTATCTTGTTTTGTTTTTTATTGTGATTGCTCATTACCTAAGAAATACGAATATCAACTTCTTTATAAAATCTTCTAATTTTAGGGAGTTGTGAAGAAGATGTAGAACTCGAGTTATGTATTTACCCTCGGTACCTTCAAGTGATAGAAACCGGTTCCTAAAGAGAATGTAACTGCCATATACTGACGTTCCTAAAATCCAAAAGGTTGATACCGCGCGGAGAAACCAAAGGCAGGACAGGACACAAGAAAAGTTATTTGTCCTGTGGTCTTAAAGTGAACAGGAATAGAAAAGTGACGACTTTGTATGCCCAGTCTTATATAAGGTAGTGTGATACCCACGTGGTGACCGCAGCGGTAGGCGCCATGTTTACCTGAACTTCACGAGGTAAGGAAAATTCAATAGCATATATGCTCGGTAAAGGACGACCCAGAAACCCTACATCCAACCAGAAGACCCTCGGATTGATTAACTCTAAATTTATTTAGATGTTATTTTTAACTAAAAAACTACATTTTTGGAAATTTTTAGCAATTTTAAGAACATATAAATATTGACATTATTGACAAAAATCGCCTTAATGTTTATCATGTGTGGGGTCGAGGGAGGAGCATCGGGCCAAGTTGAGGTCTCTGCTAGAGCGTGCTTGGATCACGAGATTAGTTAGTTAGTGTTCCCGTGGTCTTTGGTATTATTATTATTTATTAAGACAATGGGACAAATTTATGAGCCAGGAAAGCAGTAAACTTTTTGAAGAATTAATATTCGACAAATACATGAAAGACCAAATACTCCTCGTATACAGGGGAGTATTGAACGTTTTAATAAAACTTAGCGCGAAAATTATCTAAAATTGTCGATAAGGGTGAGTAAAAAGGCTTGATATATTGGAGAATGTTGTGTACAGTTATAACATTTTTGCCACTCATTTTCTAATCCGAGCTTTTTTAAAAGATATTTTATTTATTTAACACCCAAGACCACGGTAAAACCAAAACTTCCGCCAAAATCCTCATTCTTTCCCGGTGCTTCTCCCTCTTACCCACACAAGCTCGTACTGGGCGGCTGACTGTATTTGCAGGGCCACTTCCCGCATTCCGGAGTTTTGTTTAATGAGGGCCTCCAGAGTAGTCGGTTCTGTGAAAGATAATGTAGAATAGTTAGAATAAATTCAGTAATTTGTAGTTATAAATATTAAATAAGTCTTTAGATAATTCAAGTAATGCTTGTTTCACTCCAGAGAAAATAAAAATTCAAAAAATTTTTCGAGTCGGCAGCATTCAAAGAATTGTTCGAAATTAATAGATAAAATGTTCCAAAAGGAAATAGTCTGTGGGAATGGCAAACCTTAAAAAATAGTTAATTTAATAAAAAAATGTTCTTTGAACTTGATAATTAATTGGTAGATCAAAATCACAAAAATTTAACAAGTTACGCATGCGTAGGTGGTGATGTAACATAACGCAAAGTAAGAATTTGTAATAAGTTGGTATTTTTAGGTGAGGTGCAGTTTTTTATGTTTTTAAAAGTGGGTGAAAATACATTAGCATCAAAACTATTCTACTATTCAAATCAGACTGACCTTACTTCAATCAGCTCGGAAGAGATTTTTAGATTTTTCAACCAAAACAGTGTTTCAATTCAAAATTCGACGTAATGCTTCATTTACGTTTAAAAGTCAATGTTCCTTTTCCAGAATTGAAAACGTTCAGAAAATAACTCTGGTTGTGTTCACTGCCGTGACAACAAAATAAAATGTTAGAATACCCCATATATAGAAGTCTTGTATTCTGCAAGGAATAGTCAGAATGAAGATCGCCTGCAAGNAAAAAAAAAATTATATAGTTTAAATTTATATTTTAATATGGTTAACCAAAACTAAATAAGTTTATGATACACGTTCTTATTACCTTTCTTGTGGTGCTGTGTTTTGTTTATTGCATTTTTCTAGTATATATTAATATTTCTTCATTGTAAGTGGAAGATTTATCAAACTTTTATCAAATAAATCTTTGATTTATCATTTCATCCTGCTACTTATAACTATGAAGAAATTGTTTTTTTATTTGATTGAAGAAACACAGAGTCACAAGGGTCATATTGTATCCGCAATGCTATTCCATCTTAGGATGGTTAGCGAGACTCATTGAAGAAATTATGATAACGTAAATTTTATATTTTATTCGTTTTGGATTTTTGTATTATTATTGATTATATTATTATGAATTCGTATATTTATATACACTTTACCTACGTCGTCCATCTTTGTACGATTACGAACGGTTTGTGAATTTCCTTAATTATATTCTCATATAAACGAGTTGGTAATTTAATTCTATATATTCACCAATTTGGAGATTTATACTGCATTGACTCTTTTAATCGATTCACTTTTTGGACAAAATATTCGTTAATTTTTTGAGAAATTGTATCATTCGAGAGGAATATCTGAGTATTTACTTTGTATTATAAAAAGCATTGTGTCAAGAATGAGACGCTTGATTATTATTAATTCATTCTCAATATTTGATGTTAAAAGACATAATATAATCTGATTATTAATTATATAACGAAAGTACATCTCTGTGACATTGTTAGCTTCATTCTCCAATTCGCATTATTATCAATTTCAATATTTGGCTAATCCAGTGGAGGTCAACATCAAAAATGAGCGTAAGAAATGTTCAGCAAAATCGATTGCGATGTATTTGATGAAACTACATTGTACAAAATCTCTTAATTTAAAAATTTGTTAACTGGTTGGTGGGAAAGTTTGGTTGTTTATACTATCATCATTCTAACAACGACTTTGAACAATAATATTTAATACAATTCCAATACATTCCCATGACTGAAAAATATATATCACAGTAGTTGAAGAGACTATGTTCGCCTTTTCAATAACATTCAATACTGATTGTCCATGTTGGTCGTGAATAACAATATTCCCTGGTCGTTTCTTTTTGCTAATAATCCGAATGTCTTTGAACATTTTGGATCCGTTCTTATATTTCTTGATTTCATCGACCTGTTCCTCCACTTCCTTTCTTGCGTTTAGCTTTAAACCAAGCGTATCCAATTGGGTTTGTAATCTCTGTAGACAGTCATATACATTGTTAGGATGACCTCCCAGGGTGCAATCATCCAAATACCACACGTTCAGCGGAGTAGTAAGGCATCTCATGACACGGTCGACACCGAGGCAGAACAATGCCGGTCCTAGTGGGTCTCCTTGTTGAACCCCACACGACGAGGGAATGAATTATTTCCCATGTACAAGACTGGACGGTTTTCCATATGAACAATGAACATAATTATATATAGACGGGTAATGGGTAAGACAATCTTCCAAAATTACATCGCGCCGTATGGTATTGAAGGCGTTTTTTATGTCAATCTTGAGGACCACACAAGGCATGTTCGTTCTGTTTCCAGTAAACATCCGAACGGCATGAACCGCCGCCTCACATCCACCAGGAGTACCGACCCCTACTTGGGTTGGTCGCAGTTGTTTGACAAGCATCGGAAGGATTGCTCTGCTAGCAAGTTTAGAAGCCAGTCGACGAAAAACAAACCCAACAGCAATAGGACGAATTCCTCCTCCACACTTATCAAAGGCAATTTACTTGGCGGAAAACATAATATGACGGATTGCTTCTGGTAATCTTCCGGAAAGCATTCTGTTGATTAACCTCGTTATAGCCGATAATAGCCGAACACCAGAGTTCCCCGTATTCTGATCAATTAAGTCTTTTAGGTGTCCTGGACGGAGTCCGTCGAGTCCGCCACTGCTGCTTGGAACGAATGAGAGGATCGCATCTTTCACGTCCCCCTCAGAAATAATCAGACTAGGTAATTCTCCAGAGCAAGTAGGGATCTGCTCGTCCACTGGCGGACCAGGATGTCGTTCAACCAGTGCATCGTAGGAGTGTTCAGTTGGTAGCCTAAATTATATACGATTTTATAATACTTCAGTAACTTTCAGCTTTAAAGTAATTTAGGCTCCTCAGTATTATTGAATATTAAAATATATTAATTTATCTCACCTTAGTATATGAGGGTTTCACTCGATCTACAAGCTCACAAGTCTTCTGGTGTAAGTTATTCAGATCAACTCACTCCAATCACAACCAGCTCTTTATGGTAGATCAGCGTATAATTAATGCCCATAGATAATAGATTGGGTCTTTTACAGGTCTCTTCAGTTTTAGTACTTACAAAATTGCTGGATCCACGTGGATTTTAATTTTGCTAAATCACAGAAACTACACATTCGTGACCGGCCTATTGTGGGTTTTTTAGTTTAATTATTTCGCCACAATAACGGTTTGAAATGAAGGGTTGTCTCTTACTACTAAAACAGAATTCGAAAACAGCGTCATTCGTAACCTCCTCGTGTCCTATCAAGACGTCCATACTACAGACACTCCAAGTTTTGAACTTGGCGGCAATCATCCGAATATTTCGCCTTCATAATTGCCATTATGATGGGACCTGTTCAGCCACGGTCTTCTAAAGATCACTGGAAGATGTCCAATCTTAATATTTTTGCTGCCATACAGTGGTCATATTGCCTAGGTCATTATTGAATCCCCTGCCTCACTAACCAGTAGGGGACCAGCAGATTTTAAACTTGGATGAGGGCACTTGCAAAATTCAATTTCTGTAGTCCTTTAGTGAAGACCTGTATGGCATGGTAGGTGAAATTAAGCAGCCTGTCGTATGTCACTCCCAGCATTGAGAGGTTCCTTGTGACAGGTATCCGAGTATGTCCGATAAAGATTTCTTGTTCTTCTTTGGACCGCCGGTCAGAGGTGAATAGCTTTAAAGTAATTTAGGCTCCTCAGTACTACTCCAATTTACTTCGGAATCATTCTGTTAATAGTCTGTTTTACGGGGATTTCATGGTTCCATCGTCCTCAGGTGTTCATCAGGGCGACCCCCTCGGACTACTGCTGTTCTCCTCAGAATTGAAGATGATTACGAAGCTCTCTCGATGCCCGCTAACATCTGGTACCTCGATGACGCTGTTCTTAGACGGTCTTCCAGGAGTTAGAAGTACTCATCCCCGCGTTGTCCAAGATGGTTCTTGTGTTGAACACAACGAAATGTGAAATAACAAACTGTGGTCTTGCTGACGATGACTTCTATTCAATTGTTCCAAAATTTTACTCCTTGTTTCTTGGTGAGATTTCGACCCCTGAAAACGAATTGATTTTTCTTGGATCCCCATTACTAGGAATGCGATGAAGCATGTCTTCCTTCAGTGATTGAATATAATCGAGCTCATCTCTGAAAGAACTCGAAACACTTTCTTGGATTACAGAAACATTACTGGAAAAATTTTGAGCAATAGGCGGACATAAACTTTGCAGATTTCGATGCTGTCTTTCACTCAATAGTGCAGTTTCCTATGTTAACAGAAAGATTCAGTACATTCAATTCACTCAGAGCAATGAAGGTATTTACAACAGAAAGATAAATCAAATCATACATAAATGTTTGACAACAAAACGAGAATAAAAGAAACGTAATAGTCTAAAAACATCCAAAGGTCATCCCCAAAAATTAGAGACCAAATCCGAATGCAGTATAGCGAAATATGAACTTTAAAATTAAAAAAGTGGACGAATGGAGAAAAATCAACTACGCGTTTAATAAACCAAGGTCCCTCTCTTGGAGCAAAAACCTTTAGAAGATAAACAGTAGTGATTTCAGCAAAAAAGGAACTCGATTGAATAAAGCTCTAAACTCAAAACAGCACTTACATCATAAAAGTATGAAGGTCGACCNATATTTTCTGAAAACCTCTGGTCTATACTAATTAAAATTCAGAAAAAGTAAGTGAACCAGATATGAAGAATTTGAGTTATGAAAAGTTCGATCAATATCATCCTGTCATGTGGCGTGAGAAAGGTGATAATGGGAGACAGCCCATATTCAACTTTAATCATTTCTATGTATAAATACGAGATCCCAGAGATCCCGGAGATGGGGGACAATATGAGACAGCCATCCACTTGTCTAGGTGACGCCTAGTGCCAGGCCGGCACGAACAAATATCATTTGCTTTTTCCCACTTTACTGAAGGGGTTTCCACAACTGCATGTAATAGACGTTTTACCTTTTATGTTGATTCCGGATGGACTCTGTTTCTGTAGAAGTGGAAACTGGATACTCTTAATTAGTTGTTTACTTTAACTTCTTTCTCGGAGTATCCGGTGTTAATAAATTAATATAATAATTATATAGAAAAGTCGCATGCTCATTAATTGGTTTAAAGAAGTTAACACTATTCAGTTTAGTCTTCGTAAGATTCACGATCCAATTCTCCATTTCTGCATAAATAGACTTCATATTAGTCTTCATGACGTTACTATATTTGTCTTCTAATCCGCCAAGATATCGATAACCTCCCAGACCGTCAAGTAACATATCTTTTTTCAACCAAACATTCAAAATTTGTCGTTTTTCAACCAAACATTCAACATTTGTCGTTTTCAACCAAACATTCAACAGCATGATCAGTTGCTTTCATAAAATTATCTCATCATTGAGACAAACTTTAATTGATTCTATGTAATTCATCCAAGTTTCAGTATCAATTGATGAATATCTGAGTTTCGAAAAACAGTACTAGGACATTTTTTCGACAGATATTTGGCCGATAGGAGACTAGGCCGACAGACGTTTAGTATACATGTTACATTGTGTAAAACATGTTCGGTTTCATTAGTGTACGCTATTGCTCAAAAAAATCTCAATAAATGTATGAACAAATATTTTAAACACTGAAAGAGAAATTAACTCCACCATTATTTACCATAGATTATGAGCGAGCAGCGATAAATGCTATCAACAGAATTTTGCAAATGTGTGTGGCTGCTACCTTCACTTTGGGCAGTGTTTATGGCGAAAAATACAAAATCTAGGACTGCAGACATAATCCCAGCAAATGCAAACTTAATTAAAAGTATTCAAGCACTGGCATTTGTTCCTGTACGTCATTGAAAGTTTCCGAGCGCTTCTTGAAACTATAAATGACAAGACTGGTGACGTTTCTGGAGATTTTCTTACTTATTTTGAGACATCGGTGCCTTGCAAGGAAAAGAAGGCCATTGTTTAGTTTAGAAATGTAGAATGTACATGACAGACAGGCAGAAGGCCTCCCAAGAACTATAAATTCACTTGAAGGATTGCACAGATCTTTTTAACAAAGAGTATCTGTCGGCCAAATGTCCTGTCGGCCTAATATCTATCGGCCAAATGTGGTTTCGTTTGGTTATTTCGATAACTATTGACAGAGAAAACACAATTTACATTCAAGCTTCCAAACTTTTAATATCTAAATGGTAATTCTTTTTTCTTTTTTTTAAAGCCTTTTCACGAGAGCCATAATATTTATAGCTCCGCATAGGCAGGACACTCACTTTATTTAAGTAAAAGACAGTTAATTTTAACTAATCGTAGAACCAAGGATTGATCTTCACTTTTTTTTCTTTTTTTTGTGTGAGTGTCCTTTCTAGACAATCCAGTTCCGCAGTGAGTATCCACTGATGACGGCGTCACTCGTCAAACCCTTTCTGCATCGTAGAAGCGTGGAACCTTCCACCAGGTAAACATCAGCGAGATTCGAACCCGTAGCCTAAGCCACTTATGCCGACACCTAACCACTATGGCACCCGGCTGGTAATTCTTATTAATAATAAATTAATTTACTTGAATAAAATACATTCATATTAGCACGTTTATGTTAATCAGAAAATATCAAGTCGACGATGGTTGTTCAATTTAGTCAGAGACCCCTAACAACTCTTCAAACAATAAATGAATAATGTCCTTATCGGTATCGTGTAGGATCCCACAATAATAACTTAAATGAATAAAAAAGTTTATATAATTATATTAATAACTATTAATATTTTAATATGGTCAACCATAATCAATAACCTTATTATAATAAACCTCAACATTGACTCTTGTTGTCTTTCATCTTATTTGCTTTATATCTTTATTTTATTTTAAAACAAAGTAATATTTGCTTATAATATAATTTCTTCATTATTGAAAGTGCAAAATTAGTCAAACTTTTATCAAATAAATCTTTGATTCGTCACTTCATTCATCATGCTGCTTTTAATTATGAAGAAATCATGTGATGTACATTTTATTTTGGTTCATGTTGAATTTTTTTATAATCGAATATATTATATTTTTGAAAACCAATTTTTGTATCAAAAATATAAATTTTTACATTTCTATATCGCTTTGATAAGCGTTTCCATTGTTGCAATCAGGAATATCTTGATGAAACATTCGTTAAATCTCTGAAACTTGTTGATGATTTGTTTAGTATTTTCTTCTTTTTTTGTCAAATTCACTTCTAAATCATAATTTTTATAGTGAGTATTTCTTGCCGGATAAAATATATTCATTTCATTGTTTATATACATCTCGATAAATATATGAATGTTTTTTCGAGATCTACCTTTGTTCCTTAACACTTTCCATTTTGTCATTACTACACCAAACCGCTTTTATTGGCGTAAACATGTCTGAAAAGTGGGTAGTCAAAAAGTTAACAAGTACATTCTATTCCCTGAAATACATTTAATCATTTTCGGATTTCACAAAGTGTGTTCTTTATTATCTTAGTTATGTGGTTAATTTCCAAGTCTACATACCAGTGGTTTTCATTTCTTTTGTATCTCTAAAACACTTTTTTTTGCATTGAGCCTCTCATTATATATAATAATCCCTTCTATAGTTGGGATGTAACTTTGCCACAAAACTCTTCACAGCTATCTCTATATGTAGTGATGTGCCAAACTCTGTGAGGTATTCTTGATTTTTGGTCTTGCTGACAAGAAGGGGCATTTATCCCTCAGTGCTCGATATATTGGCCTTAATAACCTACAAGGTATTACTTTAAACTCTCCATTTTGGAATATTTCCCATTAAGTGTGTTAGTAATGGGGGCAAGATTGTAATCAGCAGAATGAATTATCTATTGTTCCTTTCTTGCTTATCATCTTTTTGCCAAGCAGATGTGCTAATAGATACTTCTCCTGTTCCTCTATTATTGGATCCTTTGGTGGTTATCGATTGTTTCATCTTTATTTTTCCAAGTGCTTCATTGCAATGACACCACATTTTTGTAGAAGATTTTTATGTTGAAATTTGCCTGAGTAACAAAAATTTGATTTATGAATAATTGAAATACAAAATTTAGTTGTTTTTTTTAATTACTATTTACCATTGAACTATCACACCCTGTGTGAAAACTAGGTGGACCAGACGAAGTTAGCAAATAGTAACGGATTTTCCGATAGGTCCTCCAGACGCTGAGGGTATAGATAACAGAAGACCCCATGCAGTGGAGATTCCTGCTATGTCGACATTGCAGAATCAACTCGTATATGACGACGAAAACAAATAAAAAAGCATTATCTTAACATGTTTCCATTGATGATATCACGTATTTGCTCAAAAAAACATTTTTTAGGTTAACCGCAAAAAATAAAAAATAGCATTTTTAATCCAAACTATTTTAGGAAGATATGAAGAGTAGTATTTTTATTAATTTAATTTTTGATTTAATATTAGAAGTGGTGTGGTGTGATCAACAAAAATCTCATGGAAATTAAAGAACGAAAAGAAGACAAAGTACGAGGAACAAATCCAGTACGGACAAATCAGGTATGTTTTTTATGTGGACAATCGAACATCAGGAAATATTGGATTAACTGCACACAATGTGAATCATTCGCCCATCTGGGCTGCATAAAAATGAGTAAAGCTTGCGCCGAGACGCTGTCGAGTTGGCTGTTCCCCTCTTGTATTGGAATGGAGGCCCCCAGGCGGGGAAAAACAACTCAGTCAAACTTTACACTGCCACATACAGACCATACTCTCTTGAAGATCTCGAACCTCACGATAGCCATGAAGATTCCAGTAAAAATCCCTAAAGGAGTACGAATTGCCGCAGCTACGTGTCTTTCAGATGCCATTGCTTACGCACTATCCTCTAACAGTTGGGAATCCTGGCTAAAACTTATATGCTTTGCACCTGTCGCACTCGGAATACCTACAAAGGAATCTGATGACAATAATAAAGAAACAAACTCCCGACTCAACTTATCCGGGAAACTGAAACGAAACATAATGAATTTTAGCTGTCATAACATACACGCAATACTTGAACATCCACTTAATGTC
>RDEW01000084.1:47356-88861 GCA_011109175.1 Dicyema japonicum
CTCCTACTCCATACGTTCACTGAATACAAATGATCTGAGCTTATCCGAACTAACAACAGACTCAATGGAGCCGCCTAGTTGGACGACTATGTCACAAAAATTCTTGTGCCACATTTTGGAAAACGCTAAGAAGGATTAATAGCCTCATCAATGAGGAGGACCGCGGAACTGAGGCCGTTACCCGCAACGCTTCGGAACCCGCACGCAAACTCGCAAACAAGATTATGAAGTACTACGTATCGATCAGCCATAAATTTTTTCTCGTTCTACACTTGTTGAACGGCGCCGACCACAACAAGAACCATATTCCACATTCTTCACCCCCGATGATGTTGACAAGGCTATTAAATTGCTACATCCCACTCGTGCTTGTGGTCCCGACGGGATTTGCACTGTTCACCTCAAACACTTTGGACTCAGGCACGGACCATACTATCAAGACTGTACAACGACTCTATCAACTACCATACGTTACCTAATATATGGAAAAGTCCCTGATTACGCAAATCCTAAAGCCCAGAAAACCAAAAGACTCTTCTTACCGCCCCGTCTCAATAACTTGTATTCTATCAAAACTACTGGAAAAGCTTGTATTAATGCGCATTTCTTCTGTTCTACATCTACCAGAGTTTCAACATGGTTTCAATGTAGACTGTTCTACAACGACTCATTTGGGTTCTATCTCCCAGTTTATTACTGACGGCTTCAACATGAGAACACACCTACAGACGGCCTTAGTATCCATCGACAAACAGAAGGCCTCTGATTCTGTTCCGAGGAAACTCCTAACGCAAAAGATTTTTAATTCATGCATACACCCAAACATCAAGCTATGGCTGGAAACGACACGGAAGGGTCCGGATTGACAAAACCACTTCAAAATCAAGATTACTCCCCAATGGAGTCCCGCAAGGCTCCCCTTTATCTCCTCTCCTTTTCAACCTATTTCTACATGACCTACCTACTACCAATGACCAGGACACTATGTTTTTATCCTATGCGGACGTCCTAATTATCGCTGCAAGAAATAAATCTCCTTCCATGCTGTAGCAACTGTTCAGACATACCTAAACCGAATTTGGACTGGCTATCTGCAAATACGTTATGCGTATCAGCATCCAAGTCTCAGTTCACATTATTCACTACGGACAGAAGGTTTAAAGGTGGGCTTGAGATATCCATCGGAAACACTCCCATCCCTTCTACGCGGACCAGAAGATCCTTGGTGTAGCTTTCGACTCTCTGTTGACGTTCTCGAGTCACGTGGAGGAGATGCTCGCCAAAGGTCTTCGGAAATGGAACATTATGAATGCGATGATAAAGAAGAGCCCTTTCTTCCCGGCCGACTGCATCAGCAAGGTCTATCAACAAGTAATCATACCGATAATTGAATATGCCTGCTCCGCCTAGAGGTTTGCGATTCCCCTTTCGAGAGTGGACCGTTTGAACTCCCTCAGGCGGAGAATTATGCACCGCACGGACATCCCCATTGGCGACCTCGTTTTTGATGAGGCAACGTTGAAAAATGGCCAGGGTTTCCTACGTTTCTGCAAGGAACTGGGAAACCCATTCAAGGAAAAGGTGGCCCATGCAGAGGAATTTCGGTTTGTTAATAGAAAGTGCACGCCGATCTAATTCCTTTGCAGAAGTAAGAGAAGATGCTTCAGAAGACCAAGAAGCGGTTAGATCATCAGAAGACCAATTGAAGAGAGTTCGGATGTTGCTGGAAGCTGGGATCACCTAATTAGTTAGTTTTGGCCTATCTTTCCTGGTGGTCTTGGGGTTAAATAAATAAAGAAGTTGAAGAAGCCGGCTGTGTGGATCGCGAACGAGTTTCCTTGAAGTATGGCCATTCCAATTTTTTGTCTCAGCCAGAACCCCTATCGTTGATCCCTTTTCTTTCTGGTAAGCATTCCTCCGAGTTCACAAAGAACTCAGTTGTTATTGGACCAACGGCTCATGATGACTCTACCGCAACAAGAGTAAATCGGTACCGGTCCCCGAGGCAAAAATACTTTTTGATGTTCAGGTTTTCCGCGGTCGAAGCAGCTGCTCCAGGTGTATGAACCGAATTGAAAAGATTCGTGCTTGAAAAAGTGTCATTACAAGCTGCGTACCAGACCAAAGATCTTCCAGATGTATAGGGGAAAAGGGTCATCCCGTCAGGTCTCTTTCCATCTCCTCGATCGAGACCCACTGGTTCAAGCTGAGATAGGAAGCCTGTAGCCTTCAGAACTCTGACGATCACATCGTTTAAAGCAGCATGACGTGGTCCCTTTCCGGCGCTTCTTCTGCAGGACAGCGGGTGCAATCCCTTCGCATCGACTGTTTTCTCGCATCGGCATCTGTGCTCCTGGCAAACGTCTAGTCTAGCCTTTGTCAGATTCCAATCCTCAAAGAATCGTCGTCCAAAAAGGTCCCGAGGGTTGGACAAGGTATTGCACCAAGCAATGCTCCACTCCCTCCACTTGAAGCTGACACTAAACAAGCCAGACGATGTTGAGTTGGGTCTTTTTTGAGGTCTTCCAAAATTTTAGAGCAGACAATGTTATCCCAATTACATTGCTTATTTGTGTCTTCGGGGATTTTGAGTCCGGACCCGTCTAATGTAGTTTCCTCATAATAATGTCAGCTCCACAACTTTGTTTCAAGAAAATGATAACTTCATCTTCAGGAACCTTCCCTGAGTATGTTCGATGATCACAACTTCGAAAGTTTTTTAAGCAGTAATGACTGGGTGTATATCCTCATTGTCCTTTATGGATAATTTATTATTCTCTAAAAAATTTGAAATATTTCCCGCCCAAAATAATTGGAATATTTTGGATTAGATGACACAATTTTATATTTCAAATTGAATTAGATATCTCATCTTTACTTATTGATTATGAAAGTGGAATACTAACACTACACAGCTAACAAAACCCTACAGAAGATTTTTGAGTCAGTGGCAAGACCACCATCCTTGGTCTTCCACGAAAGCGATTTACATGGAAAAAGTAATATTCGGAGGGGATGTCGGATCCAACCTCAGGTAGCTTCCAATTCGCCCAAGTCACTTTATTCCCAATCTGTGTTGTTTGAGTAATTCTGTAGAGCTCGTCGTTTGTCATGAGGTTGTAATATCTCATTGGATTTATTGATTTGTTATTCATTTTAACGACATATATTAAATAACTCTTATCATACCTTGCATCATTTCAATATCCCCTTTAAAGAAATAGACTGATATTTTCAAAATCTGCATAACTCTATTTGATTAAATACAGGAGTTTTGCAATTTTTCCAAATTAGATTTAAGCCATTGATATTTGTTAATTTCCGATTTCATGAAACAAATTTTCATTTATGTTTTTCTCCAGAGGCAGGTGTGAAAAATCGAATGATGTTTCAACTGAGTTTTCTCATTTCCCACCTCCTCTTTGATAAATTAAATAATTGTGTAACTTGTCCATAATTCATCATTATCATCAAACCATTTGAAATATGTATGATAGAGCATCTGAACAAACTCAAAATTTTTTAATAATAATTTAACCTTTTTTAAGCCTACCTATTATCTTTTGTTGTTATAATAACTTTTGTAAATCAATTTTTAAATTTAAAAGCAATAAGGAATAGAATTAATATATTAGTCAAAATACGTAATAAAATTGAATAAGTAAATTAAATTGAATAAATTAACTAAATCTTATTTCTAACCAAAATCCTTATATTCCATAGTCATGTTATCATTAATTAATTACGCTTCCCACACATGCCAAACACGTTGTTTGGCTTTCCTATGGCATTGCAGACTGAAATAATATTTATTATTACTCAATAGATTTGTTGATTCGAAGAATGTACTAAATATATTAATATCATACGAATACATTCTAGCATTTCTTAGATATGATGAACCTTCAGGGTCAGGTTTATATCTAAACTAATTATAATTATATACGCTTGTGGGTTGTTAAATGGATCAGTACACAATGCAAGAATACTAATTTAATATTAAAAATACCCTGTTAATCGAACACCCTTTGAATGAGCTAGCGTAAAAGATTGTATAATAGAATCAGTAGGAAAATAACTATAAATTAATAATATAACTTACACATTTTTGAGATTTATCAGGGTTACGGCGAAATCAATATGCATAAATATAAGTCCGTAACAAGTTTTGAAATCTCTATCAAATTAAAATATATAAAACAATCCTATAATTGTTATAGGAAAAACATTTGAATGAATAGTTGTAATATTACGATCTTTGTCGCATATACTATAAATGATTTATATTATAATACAAATCAAAAGATTCATTTTCTCAAATGATAGAATATCTCCGCTAAGTAGAGTAATGTTTCCTGCATAAAGTTTTATTTCTGAATCGTAGATAAGTTCAGAATAATTGCCAAATTGACAGTTAATCCAATATCTGTGATAATAATGATTTTAAATATTACAATCTGTTACCAACGAGTCTTTGATCGTTACATTTCTTTATCATAGTCGTGTAATAAAACAATGCTGTAAAGATAACAGAATTGTACATTAGAATTATTACATCAATTTACGGATTTGATTTATAAACCTATTAATTAATTCATATTTTACCGTCCATAGCGTCGACAATGCGCTGACACGACAACGCCTGACACATAAATTAAAAATATTTTTCCAATATAACTTTCCCAACAGCTTATCAGTTTTCCTAATATCTTGTAATGTCTCATCTATAATCTCAAAGCATGTTTTGTGTAATTTTACATTTTCCTGGATTCAAATGAAATCGATGAATCTTATTAATGAGTTTGACGAGACTACTAGGACATTTATATAAAAAAATTTCTTAGAAATCATGTGTGACCAACAATTTAAATTAACCCAATTTCACTTCAATATTGTTATGGTAAATCGATGATCTTTCTGTTACAAATTAATTTTTAGTGGTGTTTATGATTTGATATTTGGGATATTTATATATCTTGGAAATTGACTCTTTTCCTTATCGTAATATTTGATCCTATATTGATTCTCGTTGATCCCTTTTCTTTCTGACAAGCATTCCTCCGAGTTCGCGCAAGGACTACAAAATTCTAAGTAACTATCCGATAATAAAGTAGTCAAATTCAGTTCCCTCCAAGACCTCAAAGACCCTCGTGAGCGGAGATGGAATTGCCATGGTCTGCAGCAATTCTCAGTGTCTCTTAGTAGGTGTCCCTGAGTTGTTATTATTTAATAAATTTACCACTAAGTTCAGAAAATATTTTAACAGTTTTCCGTTTATTCCAGAAAGTAGAAGTGCTCCTTCTTAAGAGAACTTTCGACACTTTAAGGAGAGATAATATTCTGCGTTTATGGATATGATCACCTAATATTTTCGAAATTGTGAATCAATCCTATAGTCTACCTTCATCTTTACTTTTCGGGGACTACCTAATCTCTTCGTCTACCGGAATGCAACTAGGAGATCCCCTTGGACCCCCTGTTGTTCTGTCTTACAATCGAGAGCATTATTCATCCTAAAGAATAGTCTCAACGTCAGAGGTTTGTGTATGTCGTAAGGACTCTCCCTCATATGCATGTATGAACCTTCCATATCTTTGACAAATATGAGAAAGATTGAAGAAATGAAGGAGGGCATTCAAAGTTATGGAGCAGTGGATTTGTGGTGAATATCGATCCAACCCAATTCATCTGGAAGCTTTTATGTGAATGGACTCCGAGATGCGAGAATGGGCACATTTAATAAGGTTAGCTGTTCAGTGCTGTCATATGTGAGCATGAGAAGTTAACGATCTCATGAATGAGACTGGTTTGGACCCAAGACTTTGATCATTTTGACGACAACGGGAAATTTGCTAGAGAGGCTGTAGTATTCTCTTTTCTTAAAATTTTCAAATCGAACTTTATGCAAAGAACTCTGAGAAATGTCACGATTGAGTTATCCTTTTACTAATACTGATATCCAGCCTTATCTTAGCAGCAAATGAGAATGGTTCGTGGTCCATCTTCTTATAATCACTTAAGACACTCATAGACAATATCACAGATAAGTTTCTGTCCTCGGCTCGTGTTCATCGTATTCATAATGCAGAAGATTTTATGCCCTCTTCTGCCAAACGAATAAGCTTGAGAGAAAAGTCGATAAAAAACTTATAGCTGGAGGCCTCGAGACTGCTGGATAATTCTTATGAAAATAAGCAATTGTTTCACCATAACCTGATTTAATAGACTTCATATTGAAAATTAACTTATTCCAAAAACCAACGGTAAAACCAAACTAACTAATTCCTTGATCCTGACGCCTTCCAGCAGAACCCTCACCCAAGTGATCTACAATTGTTTGTCATAATTTATCTTACAAATCGAATTTAGTTATAAATAAATTAATATTTTTACATATTCGTTAATAAAAAATTTAAAAATTAATAAAATAATTTATACTTTAGGTGGATGCACAATTTTCACATTGATGAGTCTATTATGATAAAAGGTATAATTTACTAAACTCATTATAAAGTTGTCTTAATTGGTGATTCTAATGTTGGGAAAAGTCAACTTTTGAACCGATACGTCCGCAACAAATTCAACCACGAGTCCAAATCCACAATCGGAGTTGAATTCTCTACAAAGTACGTGTGTCTTTATACCAAAGGAGCATCCTAATTTCTGAAAAGTCACTTAGAGTTCAATTGTGGGACACAGCTGGGCAGGAACGATTCAAATCTGTCACTTCCTCGTAATTCATTCTCATCTCAGTTATTATCGAGGAGCCCACGGAGTCGTCCTAGTCTTTGATATCACTTCTGAGTCTTCTTTTGAGTCCTTGAGCACGTGGTTGAATGAAGTGAAGACTTACGTTGATTTTGATTCAGTGTCATCCCTATTAATAGGAAACAAGAATGATTTGGAGGAGGGGAGGGTAATCAGTTTGAAAAGGGGGAAAGAATTTGCTGGTAATGTAAATTTGTGATTGTAGTTGATAATAATATGCGTTTTATGGAGACTTCTGCACTTTCTGGGAATAATGTTGATTTGGCCTTTTATGACTTTTTTAGTGGTAGTTGATATGGTGAATTAAGATATTTATGGGGCTGTGGGACACACTTTGGAGGAGAAGGTGACAAGTAACCTCCCTCACTCTCATAAACTAGAGGGAATAAAATCATCAAATAAAGAAACCCTTAAGTGTTGTAAACTAAATTGAATTTGTTATCCTTAGGTATTACTTTTGTGGTTTATAATATTGATTTTAAGATAAACTTGACTTATTTTATATAAGATTTAATAAAAACAAAGAACCACTAACATAGACTCAATCACCCCTCCATCTTGGATGGACAACATACAACGTTTCATTAAATTTTCAATAAGGATGGCAAGACATTTGTATGGCGTCAGAGGAGAGTGAAAGAGATTTGAAGTATAATATGGGGTACACATTATATGATACTGAAGTATATTTTAGTGGACATAATGACCAGAGAACTGAGGTCATGATTTATTTTCTTATGAAGAAACTTGTTTTTTGGGATAACTTTTTTTGTAATCATTGGAAAAAATTGGCGGACCACATCGCACAAGAATACTTGACAGTGATTACACGAAAAAGCATAATGGTAAATATTGCTTTTTCTACGGAGCGAAGCATTGTCATTTGTAGATAGGAATTTGTTTTCCACACAGACTTATGCAACCAAAACTGTCGATCGTGGTAATATCTCCGAAGACATAATCAAGTGGTAAAGTGTATCTATCTTTGTCAAGTTTATGGAATCGAAAGAAGCAGGAAATTGAAAGGACATTCGTTTCAGGCAATTTTCACGACTCAAAATGTCGAAATCAGTTGACACGTCGATTATGACAAAAGTCCAATTCACTAAACCTGATATTTTTGTTTATGACAAAATTCTGAGAGCCATTGACGAGAAGCTTAGGACTGCCGTTGAAGAAACGCTCAACATTTGTTTGATAAAACTGGCTGGTCCCAATGCAAACTACCTCTCGCGAAAGGTCTTGACGCTTTTCCTGCCGGAGGAGTGCTGGAAGGAGTCCTAGATGGAGTCATTGCTTGGGAAGTTGAGACTGCCGGATTTCCTGTCCATTTGGAGCCGCTTGGATTTGATCAAGCCCACCGAAGACCGGACGGAACCACTCTCTTCCCATGGGAGAGTGGTAAATACTTTGTCTGGGACGCCACCTGTCGATAGCCTTTTTCCCTCAGTCTTCAACGACAGCAACTGACACAGGCTCTGCTGTGGAGAAGGCTAGACCTAAAGATAAAAAAATACGCATGTCTTGGAGGACAATTCATATTCGAACCAGTGGCAGTCGTAACGACAGGAATAATTGGAAGCAGGTCACTGACCCTGCTAAACAGGATCGGCTCGTTCACCGCGAAGAAGAAAAACGATAGGAGAGAAAGAAGCTGGCCCATTGAGTGCATTTCCTTGCAAATCGTCAGGAGAAATGTGTTTTCAATTATAAAGCAGCCAGCAGTTGCTAACTGTTAGTTTTTGCGTTTAAATAAAGGAGATAAGCCGGGTGGCTTAGTGGTTAGGTGTTGGGCTTAAGTGACTTAGGTTACGAGTTCGATTCTCGCTGCTGTTCACCTGGTGGAAGGTTCCACGCATCTCCGATGCAAAAAGGGTTTGACGAGTGACGCCGTCATCAGTGGACTCTCACTGCGGAACTGGATTGTCTAAAAAGGACCCACACACAAGAAAAATAGAAGTGAAGATCATTCCTTGGTTCTACGATTAGTTAAAATTAACTGTTCTTTACTTAAATAAAGTGTGTGTCCTGCCTATGTGAGCTAATACCACGGCTCCGTGAAAAAGGCTATTATTATTATAAAGGAGATAACCTGACAATATCGACTAAAGCAAGTTGAGAAACTTCACAAATATGACTTGCTTGCAAATGAACTTTGGCTATCTATGAATGCCAAATGAAGGCTGCCAAATGAAGATTATTCCAGTGGTTTTAATATTGGATAGAGTTGTCTCAAGATGCTTCAAGAATGATATGGATAAATTAGCTATTGAAGAATAAGACTTACATCCAATCGGTTGTGCTTAAGAGATCACTCAAAAGTATGCTCATTGAACATAAGGATAGGATGAAGATATATGATTAAGAGTACGTCTCTGCCGGAGACCAACTTGTGGAACTGGCAGGTCGTGGAGACATTCGACTGAACGAAGATATAATGACAGACATTATATGGAGACGAAGAAGAAAAGGAAATTAGCATATAATCGATTATAATTTCCACAATCTTGTAGACAGATGAAGCCAATGAGTTTGTCATAGTTGATGGGGTCTGGTATAACGAGACACCATATGTCTCCTCTTGGAATTATTGACCCCTTGCACCAAAAAAGATTTATTTTTTCAAGTCGTGCAATATTTTTTTAATAGATCTTGCACGTTTCTCATAACTAGGCGGTAATTCGGATTTTAAATCCAGTCCATATGCCAGTTTAATAGCATATCTCCTCGATCTATCGAGAAGCTCTACAAGAATACTTCTCTCATCACTTTCAAACCATCCTTGGAAGCCATAAATCAAGAATAGGTCAATAAAAGCTGTATAAACATAGATAATAGTTTCCGGACTCAATTGAAAACTTAGAAGCAATTTCAACATCGCTGTAGCTTTTTTTCTTGATGTAATTTATAAAGGAACCCTTCGAGTTCACACAAACACAAGATATTGCAACTGAAAGTCTAGAAAGGAAGATCACTCACACAAGAAAAAAAAAGAAGTAAGATCATTCCTTGGTTCTACGATTAGTTAAAATTAACTGTTCTTTACTTAAATAAAGTGTGTGTCCTGCCTATGCGGAGCTATAAATACTATGGCTCTCGTGAAAAGGCTTTATTATTATAAAAGCAAAACTCCCCTACTACGGGAAATTCAGATGTGATCATAATAAGGCTATACAGCACTATATGAGTATAATCCGACAATTGGTTTCGTCACTGTGACTATCCTTCCATCTAGTAGATCTCAACTTGGGTCACCTCTTTTTTGTTCTCATTCTCTTTCAATTTTTTCCCCACATAGAGTGATTTCTTTTGGCTGTTACTTTTATTAACCAATTGTAACCACTTGAATGAATCTATATTAACGAAAGAGATAAAGTAAGGTAAAGGACAGTAAAAACACCACAAATCCTACTTGGTCCATCATCTACTTTTTTATTCATAGTTAGCTCTATAAATGATGACAGGTCACTGGTATTCTTGCAGAAGGACATAATCCATATCCATATTTTCCCTACCGTTTACAGTAGCGTCTCTGAATCCACACTCAGTACCATATCGGTCTTAATTGGAATGCGAATTTAATTCACAATCTTTCTAAAAGCAGGATGATTTTTTTATTTAAAGAAAAAAAGCACGCTTTACATCAATAACAAGTGACAGTAGAAAGATTACCAGAAAATTAAAAGAAAGTGTTTTCACAAATTTAAGCATCCGGTGGCATAACCTGGAAGGCTTATATCCTCACTAAAATCTCACCTTCTCCTAAACTGGACCTCAAGTAACGGAGTTGTTAATTGTTATAACAAATATGATAATTAAATACTCTCCGAAAATTTTGCCCGCTTCAGCCTCGGACCCAGGCCGTAATTCTAAGAAAGCCGGCGATCATTTGTTTGTGTTGAAAATGAAAATTTTTACTCTTAAAAAATTTGTTTTTTACCCTGAAAATTATTAGTGACGCTATTGGTCGGAAGAGTTACGTTAATGGTTGGGAAACCCTATAAATATGATAATTTAAAAACAATTAAAATTTTTAAAGGTAATAATACTCATGGTCATTCAAAAACATTTCACTATCATTCATCGAATTCGAGTCATAATCAAGATCTGTTAAAATAAATATTCTATCACAACCATCATCCGAATTATCAAGAAGTTCAGCCCCAAATACATATTTATTGAGCTCCTCCGTGTTAGGGACAACTTTATCAAGTCTATCCATTGCCAATGGATCATCCACCATTTCAAGCCACTGAGAATTNGTGTCTAGGAGGGGATCATTTTTTATATGAATAGTACCAGGTTCATAGAAATATTGTGGCCAGAAATCATTAAATTGGAGTCACGTGGAAACTGCTTTCTTTTATTATCAAGGAAGGAGTTGGAAGAAAATAAATATTACATTTTTGATCTAAAAAGCTCCACAGAAGCGAAATATCTGTTAAAATATAGCACAGAATGCCACTGTTTTTTTCAGGTTTGTTTTCCCATAAGAAAGACTCGGTTTCTATCCAAGCAGCACTATAGCATCCTCCAAACTAAAACGCTTTGTTCCTATTGAGAATGACTCTCAAGGTGCTAACAAAGTTAGAAATTAGTCTACATTTGTAGAAATCCATAGACAATGAAGCTTCTAATACTAGAAACTCTGTGAGTCTATTCTGAAAGTTATAAACTTTTTTCAATTCTGTTTTTCTATCGAATTATCTACTATCGTTGATTCTGTAGCCAATTAGTTTTACTTTTTTTATTTGTGATTAAGCAGTATTTAAAGTTGTTACTCAATGAATGTCGAGTAAGTAAACGATTCGGTTAATAAACCTCTTTTCCTGACACCCCCTACGCGATGATTCAGAATCAAACCCTCGATGGAGATTTCAGAAGAATTATTATTAGCACTTATTGCTATGTCATAGGACTTTACAAAGCATGTGCAACACGAGTTTAGCAAATCACTGGTTTTTCGTCCACTTCCTCCTATTCAAAGCCGCAGTGCGTAACCAGTCAAGATCCGTCCCATTATTTGAGGTCCTGTCGAGAACGACTGGCAGTGTCATCCTTGGGCGACCACGGAAACGGGGGGCTTCCAACATGAAGTATTCTCCATGGCTACGTTTCGCGGGGGTATCTAGGTACAGTCGCAGAATGTGGCCGAAAAGCCTCCTCGTACAACTGTATGTACAATTGTTTTTCATTCATATCTGAAGGATGAAGAAACCAAATGTTGCAAGCGTGGCGAGGATTATAGAATAATCTTGACTGCTGATCAGAAAAATTTAATACGGCAGGGTTGATGAAGATGCAACAATGACTTTGAAGGCGTTGGAAAATAAAACTGTGCAAGGAGATGGAGATATTTGTAAGGACAAGTACAGTGCGACCTCGAATTGGGGAAACCCAAATAGCGGAAAACCCTCTTTTTTTTAGGAAAACCTTGCTTTTGGGGAAATATTTCTCAATCCCTAAAAATAAGATGATTTTTTAAAGAAATAAACCCCCTACTGGGGAAAATTTTATATTATCATAAACGATTCATTAAAAAATATTTCTATAATTTTTGATTTGTTATTATTTTATTTATTCTAACTTGTTTTACCAAATTTAATCATCAATAATTTTAAAATTTATTTAACCTGGCAAGTTACCTACTTAACCAATTAACCTGGTAAGGAATTGTAATTATCAATTTTTAAAGTTATTCTATAAATTTTAGAAAGCGAATACCTAGAAACTATATCAAAGTGAAAAGATCAGAATTTGCAAGAATATACAGTCAGGTCTCTATAAGGATAAATTGATTTGTGAAAGATTTAACATCTCTAAAGAAATGCTATACCGACAAAAAAAGGAAGGAATCTTAGCTCAAGGCTTCTCAACATCCGAAGGGACAACTGGATACGAATTGAATGCCCAAGTTTACGAGATTTTTCGTAATCTCAGGTCGAAAGGTTTTTCAATCAATGGGCCAACCTTAAGCTAATTGCACGTAAAATTGCATGTAGAAATTCAAAATCAAGATTTCACTGTTTTCAATGGATAGCTTTACAGATTTAAAAAGCAATTCGAAATAAAATTCAAAATATTACATGGCGAATCACAATCAGCTGATAAAGGAGGTCCGGAAACTTCCGATCGACTTTCAATGATTTTGAGAAATAAAAAACATTTTCAATTGTGATGAAACTGCATTATTTTATAAAACCGTTTTTAAAAAAAGTTTTATTAAAAGAAATGAGTCACAAAGCGGATATAAAATAAGAAAAGAACGTATCTTTTTCTTCTGTGAGTGTCCTTTTTAGACAATCAGTTTCGCAGTGAGTATCCACTGATGACGGCGTCACTCGTCAAACCCTTTCTGCATCGTAGATGTGTGGAACCTTCCACAGGTGAGATTCGAACCCGTAGCCAAAGCCACTTATGCCCGACACCTAACCAATATGCCACCTGCCTATGCGGAGCTATAAATACTATTATATTATAAAAGAACGTATGACACTTTTTTGTGTTGCAGTTACACAGGAGAAAAATATAAACCGCTTATAATTGGACGTGCGAAGTCAGTTTCGCCCCAATAGCACAAGGAATTCCATTTACCGACTCAAAAGGAGATCAACGGCACACAGGAGAAAGTACGAGACTTGGTAACTCCCTTTCCTCAAAAATGAAGAAGAAGAACATTCAGGTTTTCTATGTGCATTCTTTCACCAAGACAAAAGTCATGAAACCAAAACATCCTGATTCCAATCCTCGTTTTCTTTGAATGGCCCGGACAAATTTGGAGAGATAGTAAATTGTAAACTATTTGAAGAGCGGCGTTGCGCGTCGTTGCCAGCGACGATACTGTCATGGCTGCGACGCCTGAGGCATGTGCCCTGTGATATTGTTTCCCTAATCTAAATTTTACAACTTTTTAATCAACAGGATCACTTAGTTAGTTTTTTCGGTTTAACAGTGGTTTTTGGAATTAATTTTTAATTTAATAATTCTGGCATTCTATTAAAGATATTGTAGGAACAACAACTTCCATTTGAGAAAACGGGGGAATTGGTAGGCCACCATTCTGAAGGTCATAGAAGGTTAGAGAATGTTCTCTTCCACGCAGAACTTTCACTGAGCGCCATCACAATAACAGGTGAACCACATGACACCACGTTGTTTCTCTCAGCTCAGATATTAATCCTGTAAGCCGACAGAATGTTACCCCGATCGTATAACAAAACATTCAATCCGAAACTATCTTGAAGAATCCTGGCACTTAACAAGAAAAGGGATGCCTTGAAAAAAAACCGGAATGCAATCAGATGACTCTATATTCTTTATACGTTCTTTCAATTACAGAATTTTCCAACTAATTCGCGCTAAACTCAGACACAAGTGGAACCGCCTTGTTGGTCAACTATGCCACAAAAACTCGTGTGGCACCTTCTGGAAGATACTGAAAAGTATCAAAAGTCTTATAAACGAAGATGGCGGCGGAGTGGAAACCGTTACCCCTATTTGCCTCAGAACATGAACGGAAACATGCAAATAATCTTATGAAATATCATGTGTCGATCAGTCATAAGAATTTCTCTTGCTCTTTGTATGTCAAGCGATGAGGTCCATATAAGACAACTTATATTGCCTTCTTCACTCCCTATGATGTGCCTTCTTCAATCCTTATCTCCATAACTAGCCCCTTTTTCAAAAGTGTTGGATAAGTTTGCATTAATGCTAATTTCCCCTGTTCTACAATTGCCCAATTTTCAATATGGCTTCAGAGCAGGCCGTTCTACAACGACTCATTTGGAATTTGTCTCCTAGATCATCACAGACAGGTTTAACATGAAGACGCATTTACAGACGGCTCTGGTGTTTATCCATATACCTTCGACTCTGTTTAGAGGACACTCCATAAGGCATATGCAATCGGAATTCATATCCATCCCCAGTTTTCTTTCAGAAAGGGCGACGTTGAGAAATGGCATTTTACGTATCTGCAAGGAAACCCATTCAGAGATGCGAGGAATGCGGAGGAATTCAGATCGAAAATAAAAAAGTGCATTCCGATAGAACACTCCCGGAGTGCAGTTGGATCGCGGGTGGAGTATTCGATAAGAATTTGAGAGATGTTGGAAGCTGGGATCATCTAATTAGTGATTTTCTTTCTTGGTGGTCTTGGGGTTTTAAAAATAAAAAATAAAACTTCCATTTGAGTGGGGATTTATAAAATGGACTAATAATGATTATTTTCATACCATTTTACAACACATTTGCAAAGGATCAATTCTTGTGTTTTCAGATTCCTGAACGAGATATTTGCGTTTCCTTTGAGTTCATAATTTAATGCGCAAACTGTCTGTTTTTCGTTATAGACTACTCACCAGAAGTCGAATCCACCTTTAAAAATGAAGAAATTTATTGTGTTAGAACTATGACATAGTACACCATAATTACGTCACCACCTCAACATTCAGATCAGTCAGTCTTCAAAGGTGAACACGAAGGGCAAGGTGACGACTGCCTGCCAGGCCTTGTATAAGTACTGAGACCCATTTGTGACCACAGGTTTACCCGAATTTCACGAGGTAAGGAAAATTCGCGACCAAGTAACCTTTGAATCCAAGGCTTCTGATCACGTTCGTTGATACCTTGTCGTGGATATTTTGATGCAGTATTGAGTATCCTCAATTTAGATCTATTATAAAGTAATGAAGAAATTATAGCTCTAAAATGATGTCAGATAGGATTACTTTATTTTAAAATGTCTTAATAGAATCCTATCAGTTCTATTATAATCTCTAAAATCACATACTAAGGATCCAAGGACAATAAACAAATATTCCGTTAGTTATCGGTGCTGTTATGTGCGGACATCCAACGATATTGAATATATGTATGCTGTCTCCAGGAAACTAAAGTCCCAATGGCCTGGATGTAAAAATGAACGGGTATTGACTGCTCTTTTGCCATCAGACTGCTGATATTATGAGATGGGTACGCTATATGCGTGGACGCAGCTGTTGTGGCTCATAGAGCATGGAGTATCAACGACAGGATTGCCATCCTCCAATTATGCCTTGGAAACAACCGTAATACTACTCTATCGATTATCAATGTATATGCACCACCACAGTGAGGGTATCCGCCAACGCAGAGGAACTTGACAATTTCTACTCGTCCTTATCATCGGCTTACTCATCCCTGTCAAGCTCCACATGCTTTATAACGGGAGACTGGAATTCAAAAGTGGGGAAAAAGCAGGACGAATCAAATTGTTCGGGCAGCCACGCTCGAGGGATCAGAAATCTGTCTGGGGAAGCACTCATACACTTCTGTGAGTCATTCGGTCTGTTTCTCTGTAACACGGCATTCCGACATGCACTCGACATATTACGACGTGGACGAGGCAGAGGAGAGATTCCTGTAGAAATCGAGTCCATATATTTAACCAAATCGACTACATACTATGCAGGCAAACACAGAGGGGCTACTCGAACGTACAGTGGCATGATGACTTCGAGTGATCACAGACTAATAGCAGCACTTCTCATTCTAAAGCGATGCTTTGGAATCTCTGGAGCACTGGCAGTACGCGGAGCAGGACCTTGCCGTGAGGCTCTATGTGCTTACGACAATACCCGTAAAAGTACGGCGTGAAAATATCGAAACTGTTGGAAAATGTCGACAAGAATGTCACCGGGCAGCTATAAATATTTCTATCATAATCAGGCAGGCTGCTGTGATGGTAGTGGGAAATAGCCTAAGGAGGTTCAAGTGAACTCTTGACAAAGAAATATAAGAACTGTCAAAATTCCAAAGGAAACTCTTAATCGAATCGTCAGCTTGACAAGCCAAACTGACTATCTTGAAATAGAACTTAACAGAATCAAATACAAAATCAAGAGAGGAGTGAGGGAACTAGTCCAATATACAGTGGATTACTTGGCAAAAGACCCTAACGGTACAAACATGGTGCAAAAATGTTTGCTGCTGTTAAACAATTATTACTCAATACCAGACCGGAAAGAATCCAATTCTTGATAATACAGGAAAAGTATTAATAAACAGCCAGGAATCATCAAACAAAATTGCTGTTTTCTACAAAAAACGACTAAATCTCAATGAACACATGGAACTGTTCGAAGGAATTCCCAGAGACTTGAATCAAAGCATCAGGCATTACGAAGTCGTTTCAGCCTTGGGTAACTCAAAATGGCAGAGCCTTGGACCGACGGACGTGAATGCAGAATTATTGAAATACGCGCCAGGCTGAGTTAATCTGTACAGTCCTGAACAGGAACGTTCAAATGTCACAGTCTATTTGATGCGGGGAATGGAACCTTGATCCCAATTCAGAAACCTGGAAAGGAAAGAGGATCTAAACAGCCTACGCCCGATTACAATAATGAATACGATAAGGAAAATACTCTCCCTTGTTGTGATGGATCGTATTTCAATCCCTGTAAATGAGTTCCTGAACCAAGGTCAAAGTGGATTCAGACCTGGAAGGTCGACGGCAGACGTTGTATGGAGCCACAAGTGGATGTGTGCAATGTGCCAGAAACACAAGAAGAAATCTCAATCCTTAGAATTGACTTATCCGTGCCTTCGACACTATCAACCGCAATAAGCTAATGCACGTAATGGAGAGTATTCTAGACGAGGATGCATCACGTAGGATCATATTTTTATTCTCCAACATATCGCTATCAGTGCGCGTGGGGAATTACAACTCAACAAGAGTCAAAACCAAAACTTGCACATTTCAGGGCGACTTGTTATCCCCGTCCTATTCATAATTTACCTGGAGGCTGCCCTAAGACCTCTTCGGAAAAAGAATTGTTTCTTTAACGTGATGGAAGATAATTTTCGTCTGCCGGGATAAAGATACGCTGGAAACTATACTAAAAGAGATCCCTCAAGGCTTGGAGGGACTGGTCCCTGGTAATAAACCCGGACAAAACGGAAAGAACTACCATATCCCGCCTGGGGACGAGAAACGAGGAGAAGTGGAGAACATGCAAGAAAGTTGGATCTCTCCTTGGGGACTCGGAGGACGTTATCCGAAGGAAAGTGCTGGCTGTTGCCTCCTTCAAAAAAATGTGGACGATCTGGATGAGGCGAAAGTACATAGGAACCCGTCTTCGAATTCGACTGTACAACTCATTTGTCGAACCAATCTTGCTCTACAACGCGGGACCTGGGGCCTAACCGCCAAAGAACTAGAGCAGCTCAATTCCTTCCACAGAAAACAACTGCGACTACTCCTGGGAGTTTACTGGCCAAACAGATAACCAACGACGAGCTATATAGAATTACTCAAACAATAAAGATTGGGAATAAAGCTATTTCTGCGAAGTGTCAGCTCTTTGGACATATCCTAGGAACTTCGGAAATGGCACCGGCCAATCAGGCCATGAAATCATACTTTTTTGTAAACAAAACAACGTATCGAGATCGACAAAGAACAACTTTGCCGTCGACGCTCGATAATGAACTCATTTGCATAGGAAGAAAACTGAAAACAGGAGAGGATCTGGATGATTTGAGGGCGGATGCGAGAACAGGGGAGGATGGAAACGACTCACAGCGCGTGTCCAGAGATGCATGGCAAAAGTGGAATCTCAAATTAGATAACTTTTCTAGTTCCACGGACATTGCTATTAATAATTATAATATCGTTGTTGTTAGTTTTAAAGTACTGAAAATCAAAATTGTAGATCAAACATACTCTAAGAAAACGATAACAACTCAATCAGCACTAAAGTACTACTTATTTGACTATGAGCTTTATTATAATGAACATGTTCAATCAGGTCGTAGTTTCAGGATATTCTGCAAATACTGCTAATATAAAATATAATTACTCTGTCCATGGCTACGCTGGAAATGGTCTCTAAGAAAATTAAACCTTTTGTTACTTGGTGATGACTTCCTTCCCTCTCTTACGTTGATTTATTATATTTTCACCCCCAATTGAATATCCACACATTGAAAGCACCCACCAGCCCCAATAGATTTACGTAAGAAACAAATCGAAACGGACACTTCACATTAGTTAGTTACTGTCAATGATGTATGACCGACATTCATCCCGTAGCCACTACCAAGCAAACTATTTGGTAGTTGCTTGGTAAGGGAAATAAGTCGGATCTGTTGCTACAAATGTAGGCAGTTTGTGATCCACATGAAAACTACTGTACAGGATTGGACAATCGTCCTCGCCACTATGCCCACCATGCTTTCTTAACGACCAGGGATATCTCTTCACTTGTCCGGATCCACTTACTAGTTTTCTTCAGATTCAAATATACACGTAGGATTTTTCGGAGCGTCCGCTCTTGGCTGTAAAGTTTTGTTAGCCACCGGTTTCTTTCACTTGAAAGGACTGGGAACAGCAGTGAGATACTTGATGGCCTACGTCCAAGACATACAAATGACCTTATTTATGTAAATATTGTCGATGTTGGAAACACTCTAATGGACTCAATAAAAGCTCGAGATTTTGACTTTTCACTTGAACTCTTGTTCACTTCCAGGCTGATTACTTTCAGGAAGCATGGCAGGACCATCGCTATTGGGAATATCCTGAGGCGCATGACAACTAAAATTGCTGCTAGAGTCCACTTTGACCACTGATCTTTGCCCGGGAATCGATACCACTGCCTCGTTAATTAGAGCTCAAATAAATGTATGGTACGTCGACGATGCCACAATTTGAGGGGATTGGAAAACAATGGCGGCAGAGGTTAAGTCCACCATTTCTGATCTTGCATGCTACGGACTATACCAAATCCTTCAAAATGCAAAATTATCAATGTGTGCACTGACAAATAATTCTCTTAAATTCTCGATACAGTTTCTGTTTTCCTCCGGGAGATATCAGTTACAAAGAGAGAAGATGTTATTTTCCTATGATCCCCTCTATTGCCATAGAAAAGTCCATCCTATATGAAAAAAAAGTCTGCAAGAACTTTTCTCCACAACCTAATGATGATTAAATCTCATGCATAACTTTTTCTCCACAACCTAATGATGATTACGTATCTATTGGAAAGGATTGATAAGGACTTCAAATTAGAAGGTACTAAATATTTCCCTCGATGACTGGGTGGTTGCAATGTAAGCTTTCACATCAAATTCATAAAAGTAACTCGTGCATGCAGGAATTGCGTCGGATCTCGGGGCGAGCACAGAGTAAAGGTGAAATGGCTTCCTAAGGAGGCCTGGATTACCTAACAGTAACGTGTTCCCTCCTATTTTTGGTTTTAAATAAATTATGATATAACCTTACGATATAAATAATCCTGCCATAATTTATATTCAGCCGCGTGATTCAATGTTTTCCCTTTCAAATATATTTTTCCAGATCTTCAAACTATTCCTTTCCCTTAACCCTAACCTCAAGAGTCTGATTCAGCTTTTCTTCACTCTCCACTCTTATCCTCACCTCACCAACCATTGTATCGGTAAGTTTTCCAATCAGAGTTAATTTCTTACATCATCCCTGTCAACTTTCGTCAGAGACTTTTCTTCGGCTTATTTAATGTTGAAGACGACCGTAAAAAGATGGCGGCACAATCTAAGAATTCTTCCAGTCCCTAAATCTATCACGTATCCCTTTGTCTCAGAAAATGGTGAATCGTTTGTATATGCGAAACCGTGCGAAAACGACTTTAATCAGCTCAGACACTCCTACGTCGATTTATATATACTTTCTCCTTAATTTCAAATATAAAGTGATCACTTTCCGAGTATGTGATATTTATTAGCTCCGATTTCTTTATATTTATCTCAAGTCCGAGGTTTCGTAGTGCCGGCACGGCATGCGACAGAACGTCGTGTACTTTTCTCCACGACCCTCCAATTGTGGCGTCATGGAGATACCAAAGGTTTACCTATTTTTAAATAATACAGTATTTACGTTTATTTTAATGGAGATGCTGGTTATCCGAGGGACAAAAAACACTCGTTTTTTAAACTAACTATTAGCTGGAGATGTATATTATTATTTATTAATGTGTAGATTTTTAAAATTAGACAATTTAGTTGTATTTTGTAAGTGACGATTTATCAGACTGTGACATAGTATTAACAAAAATTATTAAAAAAAACGAAATCAATTATTTCCTAAATTTTTATCAAAATCCGAGATCTCCCTTCGAACTTTATTAAAGAAATATTGTCCCACGGCCTCTGGAATCCAATCCTGGTAGTAAAACTCTGAGTGCCTTTCATTTTCCACATTCCTCTCAGAACCAGAGACAACCTACAACACCCTTATCCGCACCTCAAAATCATTAGACTGCGAGGACAGCCACTTGAACATAAATATGACTGGATTCTCAGAAAATTGGTTGAAAACTCATAACTGATTCTCTAAATGCCGATCTCCTCTATCAGATTGTGGATCTATGATTCAGACCACGTGATACAGTGTCATCATATTCTCCAACTGTCTTTGAAGGTCCCGAGTCATCAAGAAAGTATTTGTTGTCTCGACGTCCTCGCAGTTCTAGAATAATCAACCTCACTAACAAATTTAACGAGAATATCGAAATACGAGCGATTCACAAGAGTTCGTAGATCAGTCATACAAAATCCACCAAAATCCTATATTATTACAATGTTGAGGACAAATGGGTCCGCTGGAGTCAGTGATTTCTAAATATCGCTGGAAAGATCGTTAAACGGCATTCATTTGACTCCAAAGACCTATAAGAGTCAAAGGAGTAAACATTGCGAAATTTATCATCAGAGAAGATGTGGTATCGGTCTGAATGATCCTGAAGTTTGTTGGTTTTTATTAATGCCACAGCGCTGCAATTATCACTGTGCGTGTGCTGGAAGAAGAAATTCCAATTAGGTAGGCGGTCCTTATTTGAAGTTTGAATTTAGGCGGCTAAAAAATTAGTTTGAGGTGGTAACCTAGTTGTAGTGAGAAATTTAGATTTTACAGGCTACATCACAGTTTCCTGGCCGACTAATCTGAAATCCTTCAGTTTCTTCACAATTTTGAACTCTGTTCCATTCAAAGAGGTGGTTTTCTGGACCATATTGCTCTCGGTCTAGCTCCACGACCAAACTCTTTATAAAAGTCGACATTTTTAGTTTATTTGGAACCTCTTGGGTTATATTTTTGACCTAGAACTTTAATTCGTAAAAGAAAACGTCCACTAGCTGACCTTCAATCTTCAAAACCCAGCTGGGTAGAAACTACCCCATACTCTCTCGAATTCATCGCGGCGTGAAAATTGAGGTCAAAAATACTCGCAAAGTGGAATTTTTCCAAATAAAATTACAAATTACTGTATTAGTCCTCTTTACGGCTTCGCTTATTTCGAGTTTTTTCCGTTTTATAAGCCTTTCCAATTTCCTCTCCAATTGAAGAGATTTGTAGAACGAATCTCTGCATTCCATCATCTCCATTATATACTGCGGAGAATATTTTCGTTTAGACGATTTTGATGCCTGTTTATGAAAATTAGCTCTGTTACTTTTTAGAGTACATGAGACAAAACAAAATTTTTATTTAAAATATTTATTCACTAATTTATTTTTAAATTTAATTTTGAATATTTAACTTTTTCAAACTATTTGGTTTCCTGTAGGTTTGGATAGATTTTAGTTAGGATGTCATCTTATAATTATTCTCCCGCTTCCCTTTCCTCTGTATCTTTCTCGATCGATTAGCGTGACGTCATGTGATCCTTTTCTTGGGAGGTGATCAATGGCGAGTTGTCATTGTAAAGATCATTTGTTCTTCTTCCTCCACTCATCATTTCTTGTGGGAGTTCACACAGCTGTGTTTTTGGATGAACTTATGCTTGCCTGGAATGACCAGCATTTCTGCGATTGTGAGAACTTGATACACTTGATTTGTTTTAACTTTAATCTCTATGCATCATAGGTAATGAAAACTGCACTTTAAGTAGGACTTTGATATTCTAAAGTTTATGAATCTCATGTTGGCGGTTCATCTAAAAACTGAGGATGAGGTTTTCGAGTCTTGAGGTGGCACATGGATAATTACTAACGCTATTAATTCTGAATTTTGCATTTACTTCCACGTGGGATACAATTTTTTAATTGATCGTATTTCAATCGAATATCCACTTATATTTATTATTCGCGAAGTTGATGTTGAAAGAAGAAACTTTTATTTTACCCATTTACGCTGGAAAAGTATAAGCAGTTGTACTAAAATCATTTTTATGCTACGTGCATCTCACATTTGCTACAGAATTGTGGTTTCCGGATTAAATTTCATTATCCTGAGCTCCCTTGTGCACTATTCCGAATCATCCTCTCCGTCAGCCTCGACCATGGTCCTCTGTTGCGCGCTAGTTCTCTTAGGTCGTCCGTCGAAGTTAGTCTCATACCAACCGCCGCTAGGTCTTCATTCAAATTTGTCGGAAGTGTCGATCTTTTACTTGCATGGAATTTGGTTCCGGTGTGTGCGAAGTAGTTGCCCATTGCGACATTTGCGGGGACTTGGTCATTTAGACGTAACACGTGGCCAAAGCGATTCCATCTTGATTTGAAGATATCATCTGACAGCACGCCGGATTTGCATTTAGTATAAAGGTTAGTATTAGATATCTTCATTGGCCAGTAGATCTTGATTACCGATTTGAGCTGAGCTCTGTGGAAAGAGTCAAGAAGGTCCATTTCCCTTTTAGGGATTCCCCAAGTTCTTGAGTTGTAGGTTAACCCTCATTAATCCAAACATAAAAATTGGATGCCTTTCGGGTTGTGAAAAGAATAAATATACTTATTTCATTGTCAAATTTTTTCTATGAAATTTAATGACAATTAAAAATATTTAACGCAAAATCTAACAGTTAACAACTGCTGGCTGCTCTCATAATTAAACGAATTTCCTTGCCAATCGTCAGGGGAATTGCGCTTAATGATCCAGCTCTTTTCTCTCCTATCATTTTTTCATGAGGGAGATGATTCTGTTTAGTATGACCTGTTTCCTATGATTCCTGACGTTTCCACCGTGACTTGTTCAAAAATGAACTGTCAACCAAGAAATACGTATTCTTTAACTTTAGGGTTTCAACCTTCTCCGAAGCAGAGCCTGGGTTAGTTGCTGTCATAAAAAGGTTGGAGGGAGAGAGGCTATCGACACAGATAGCGTCCCAGGCAAGGTATTTACTATTTTCCATGGGAAGAGAGTAGTTCCGCCCGGTCTCAGTTGGCTTGACCAAGTCCAAGCGGCTCCAACTGGACATAATTGATTTTTTAATTTATTGATTTTTTATAGAAAGATCGAAAGTATTAATGTAAAGTAAAAATAGATTTAAATTTATTTAATAATTTTTATATGGCTAACATAAATTAAAAAGCGTGAAATAAATTTCTTCATGATGAGTTCAGTCCTGGAAACCTATAGAAAATCTGAATTGGTTTTGAAAGAAAGCTGTTCCCATACGATTGAAGTCAGTGATTGCTCCATCACTGAAGTTGATATTATTGGATGTTTTGGATCTCCTCGAAAATTATGAAAAAAATCCAATGATTCCATCCTTCGAAGAAATAGGAAAAATATTGAATGTGATTAATGAACTGTTTCCAAATTTGTGGAACTTGATCTCTCAGATAATCTTACACTTTCCAACTTCATTTCTTGTTGAAAGAGGATATCACAAAGGATAGAAATTTCCTTCCCGTAAATGTAAAATATTATCTAGCTTTGTGTGTAAAAAATAAAAAACTAAACCAACTTTTCAATTTTAGGTCAACTTTTTGCAATTATTTGGTCAACAATTACAATTTTGGGGAAATTTAATTGACTTTTTGTCAATTTTATTTTGTTTTAAGGGCAACTTTTCAGCTGATTACAGAGTCGGTCAAAAATATCCCTGTTGTTCTGAATTACAACCGAGAGAATCACCAAACTTCTGTGGTTGCCCTCAACCTATGGTATTTGGATGATGCGGTCTCCCCCAGATACTGTTTTCCAGGATTTGTAGGTGGTAATTTTAGCACTGTCTGAAGCTGGACTTTATTTAAATTACATTAAATGCGAAATTAACAATTTTGGACTTTTAGAAAAGAAGTATTCAAAAGATTTGTCATCTATCGACTGTTTTGGTAGACACATTATTGTAGGAAGAGTGCAAACAAATATCCCAGACACATAGCACGCGTTAGGTGTTCTCGTATGGACATCGGGGTCATTCGAAAAGACCAGGTTCTCGAGGACGCTTACAATGTGCTCCTCCCGGTTATCGGATGGTTAGCCAGAATAGATGCTTTCCACTTAGGTCGCAGCATTTCACTACGTTTTTCCAATTCAGAGATGGGAGATATTTGCGGGTTGTAGGCAGGGGACAGAATCCAAGAGGAGTTATATATAAGTTATCCAAAATTGAGAAGAGTCGCAATTTGATTATTATCAGTAATAGAGTACTGCTTCAAAAGCTCTGAAATCCAATAACTAACGTCCGTGAAGGATAGGCGTTAATGGTAAATAAACGGCATCTGGTGGTCCCTGTGAATCACACTGTCGCCGGTGAAATTAGGTGTCAGTACGATGGAAGAAGGCTTAGACTTTTTGATAAGTGCAAGATTAACGTGTTTTTTGTGCGAGAAGAGTCTAAGTTCGAGAATTTTCCTTCTGATTTCATTAACATTTAGTTGTAGGACCAGGTCACCACGAGGACCAGGTTTGGATTCGATGTCTCTACATATCATAAGTAGAATAATCATCATAAGTAACGAACAACGATGAATGGGAAAATGGTTCTCCCTTTTAATGTTCGGTTCATGTTGATGCAACTTTGTTTTATGTGAATCACTCTTTCTATATTAAATTTTCAAACATCTTGGGGACATTTTCCCCAGTCTCCATTGGCCTGTATCTACAAGTCTCGTCTAGCTTCTGTGAATATGCAACTGATGGCTATATCTGCATAATGGTCACTGAATTTATTCTATAAATTCACATTGACCTATTTATACTCATTGATCACCACCAATTTAGCATCAACTTAATATTGATTGCATGAGTAATAGGGATGTCAAAATGAGATAACCTAAGCACTTGGATGGGGGTTAACAAGATAAGAAGGAAGCCAAATGAATATTGGCAATATAGCATAAACGGTATTGTGTCTTTGTTGAGGATTCAATAAGGCCAAAGTTGTCCTAGAGATTTCACTGTCGGGAATCGAAAGAGATAATAAAAAATTCTATTTTTTTAAATGCCAAGAAATTAAATTATGAGACTATGGAGGACACAAAACAGCTCTAATATCCTCACTAGAGACATCCGTGACAAACTCATAGTCCTTCCTCTGTTCATATCCAGCGTCAGACAGCTTCCTTGCGATAAATTGCATTCCACGGTCGGGGTCATCGAAGAACTGGCTATGGATGAGCTCACCAGTCTAAAGATATCAAAAATCACACATCACCGGAATCCGATCACTGACAACTTGAATAAGGTTCATATTTCGGCAAACAGTCACTCGACCATCCATTTTCTGGTTATGGCGCAAATTTTCATTATAAGCTTATTATCGTTATGGAATTTTCCAACTATGGATGGAATATTCAAAATTATCGTATAGAATAGACCAGGGGTTGGCAACCTTTTAAGCCAAAGAGCCATTTTTTGGTTTTTTTAGTTATAGAGTTATGTCTGGGTCGTAACTTTCCAAATTTGCATCAGTAAGACAAGATTCCAAATTTGCATAAGTAATTTGAATTTTTGATTTGATCAAATTCATACATGTATTTTTATTCGATTTAAAATTTTTGTGCATCGCCAATTGGATATTTTCTTGAAAAATCACCATGCTTCGAATTAAAGTCTCTACAGATTTGATTTTTGTTCTGGTTGAAATGTTTCGTGGCGAAGGGGACATTTTGGAAAGTGATGTGATCTGATGGCGAAAGTCTCACTCCATTTAGGATAAAAAAGACGTTTTCTATCCGTTTTTTACTTTGAATTCTTTTTAATAAAAGGCAAGTTTAAATATCTTCCATATTTAACTTTGTATAAACTTGTCATTGTCTTTGTAAAATTTTTTAATTGAATTTTTGTTACTGGAATTCCTTTCACCAGAATTTATTTTAAAAGATAGTATATGACGCTTCTTAAAACGGCTGAGCCATCCATTTGAGCCTTTGAATTTTTACAAATTTATTCGAGTCGCAATTGTTCTGGCAATGTTTTTAATTAAATATCCGGAGACCTGAATCAAATCCTTGTCTAGTCTCCATTTTTATTCTAAATGATGGTCCTTTCACGAACTTTATACATCCTAGATATTTCCAATTCGGACATAGAGTTCCTTGCTAGGCTTAATTTTTTGCTTCAAGGCACAAGAAAGCTTTTTTGCCATGGTTTAAAAATGGCAGGCTATAATTAGAATATTAAATATAATTTTTATTTAATAAAAATGCCCAATAAGCGGGGTATTTTTATTTATTATTTTATTGGTCAGAAATTAAATAAACTATAATAAAATTAACTTTATAAAAAGTGCCCCATATATAGAGGGTGCCCCAAGCCGGGGTTTTATTGGGATGGGGTTGTACTGTATTTTTATTGGATGTGTAAGTAATCATTTGCGATAATTGAAAGAACCATATAAAAAACTCTAAGAGCCACGGTTTCCGACCCTGGATTAGACGATTCGATTATACTTGAAAGTCATAGTCAAAGTGTATTCTCTAAGATGATTTTGATTAAAAAAATCTATTTTCCTCTCCTATCCAACAGGTTTTCATATAAATCTCGTTCGAGTTTCTAAAGTTTCAAATTTCAACTATAACAGAATTTCTGTCAGCAAAAGTCACTTAAGCTTACAAACATATTATATAAACTGAATAGTCCCAGGAAAGCTAAGTAATCTCAATTTATTAGATATAATGATCATTTTTATAGAAAATAATTCAATCTTAGAGATAGCACATATCCTCAACACACAAAACGTAAACTATAACCAATAGCACATCCTCAAAGGCGGATTTACTGTGTAACTAAATTTAATTTATTACACAGGAACCTCAAGAAGAGGATAAGATTAGAATCTGATTGAGTGATCTCAGTGTCTATAGCAAGCTTCTTCCTGCGGTTGGTCTCAGAATACTGGATTAATCCCTAAAGAGGAATCCTTCCTTTTATATATTGGACAGTCTTCCAGATATAATCGAATGTTAGTCTACAATTCCAAGACTGACCGATCTATAGGAGCGACCAGTATTTGCTGCGTCCTACTTAATAGCCGCTGGTCTTCTACATGTTAGTGAGGCCTGGTTTAAAACTTCATATTTTTTTCTTAAAATCACAAAAACAAAGGTTACATTTAAGTGTGTATTCTAAATTTAATAAAAAAACGAAAAATTTTTAAAAATGGTCAATCATAAATTATACTCGGAATCATAATCCCTGTCTGGTTTAGACTTGTCTTTTGAATTATTAGATTCTTAGATCATCTTGTTGCTATCACAGGGCTCATTCACTATGCAGGAGTCTCCGGGCTTATCTGGTTTTGTCTCCACATCTGGTGAGATGTCATCAGCGATGTCAATAAGTCGTTTCATTGCCACCTTATAGTATCCCCCATAATCATTCCACTTTATGATCAAATCTTTATGTTCGAGAATGCGAAACATTTCTGAAACATCTATCCCTCCATTCACTTTCCCTCACATCACAGGATAATTTCTTTGTTCTAGATGGAATTGTGTCTTTGAAGTCGACCATTAGGAAAGGCGTTACTAAGACAGATCACTCAGAGATATTCCACTTTCACTTATAGTCCTGATGGCCTAGGACAAGTAAGAAGATCTCGAATATCTCTTCCATCCTGTACTCGTAAGCAGTGATTTAGAAAAGGTTATCTCAGGAGGTCTGTGGTCAAGTATTCAGTTGTCTTTACGGACCACATGGTGTTGCCCAACAAGATTCATCAACTTTAAAGCAAAAAGTGACCAAAATATAATAATAATATAAAAAAGTAGAGAGTACGTTTCTGTTGCAATCTAAATAGGAGTAACACGAGCGAGTTGTAAGAAAGGTCCATTGTTCTACACGTTTTTATCGCTCATTATGATGTGACCATACATTTCGTATTCAATCAAACTCAAGAGACGTTGTATATAAATTAAATAACCACTAATATTCACGAATCCGATAAAACTTTCGGAAGTGGTTACTGATTTCCTATTAACCCCTAATTTCCTATTTAAAAATTTTTACGATCTGCTTGTGTCATCTAACCAACACCGCCGTGCCACTACGACTGGGATTAAAAGTCTGTGTTCCATGTCAGTGCCGACGGGGAGACCAGATCGACTGATTTGGCCCACACCCTCTATCCTGCAGGAAGAGTGCAGGCAGATTTCTCAGACACATGACCTTAAACGAAATCGCTAGACGAGCTCTGGACGCCACCGACACGTTTGCCCCTTGCAACCTACTCCAGAGTGCCTCTAGAGCTGTTCTGCTATTGAGAAGACCGAGAGGTTGTAACAGTCCTACCAAATGATTTTTTGTTCATCCACTCTCCGTTAGACGTCTGGTTCCTTGCGCCTGCAACGCTGGAATTCTTGAGTCGTCTAGGGAATCCGATTTCTACACGATCAGGAGACCCCCGTTGGCGCTGCTAGTTATTTGAGCGAATCTCGCTCGCCATCCTGACTAGCCACGCAGTCAGGGCGGCAGATATTGACCATTTGCTCACTTTTTCAAAACAAATTGTTTTATTGTTTCCATAGGAATTTTTTTATCGTTTATTAATAATTGTAAAAATTATGTTAATTTCACTTTTAAATCAAATAGATATTTTTAATCTAAAAAATTATTTATATATTTCTTTAAATTTTAAAATTAATTTTTCTTAAGTTGTTGTGTTCGTAAAATTCCGAACAATTACTTGAGTATAAAATATTGCTTTTTATTTTAAAGATTGGCTATTATTTTGGACTTTGTATGCATAAAAGCTGGATTCATGTCTTCCTTGCTAATACCTTTATTTTCATGACAAGCTATCAGAAGACATAAAGGACTTCTGAAGTTGAGTGTACAGAAGATCATTGTAAACAAGTCCCTTCCCCTCCCACAGCATGTATCTTCAGGTTGTACCACGAGATCATTGCTTCCATTACTGAGTATGGGTTGGAGGATTCCTTTTCTTGTTGGATGATACAGTAACCAATTTCTTTATTTTTAGAGTAAGTTGACATTACTTTTGACTTCTACGGACTCTCGAAAGTTACTACCTTTATTATGTGGAGGTTGTGTAGAGAATTTTAAGTAACAATAAAGTTGAGTATCAAAACCTCAATCATCATATATTGCAGATATCGGTATGAAGAGTTATCGGGGGATATAACCATCATGGAGGTGGTTGTCGATAAAATTGTAGAGGAAACATGATCTCTTCTTGAAATGAATGGAAGTAATATACGTTAAGGATGAAATTTATAAAATAAAAAACATAACAAATTCATGACGAAAATAATTGAGTTTCTTTTAAATCTTCGACTAAAATTAAGATGAGTCTTAGATTATTATGTCCCATTCACTATCTTTTGGTGAGATGGTTACGTGCCTCGTTTCTCGGTTGGACAACTGTTTAGAAAAATGTCTAGAAAGCACAAGACACAAGAGGCTCAGCACCTCACTTTCTGAAGATGAAACTGACACGCTTTTGTAATCAAACAAATTAAAATTTATTATAATAATATGATTATAAAATTATTTAAGAAAAAAAGTGAGCATATGGTCATATAGCGGCCTGACTCTTAAACTTATCTAGTCCACCATTTTCTCATACATCCATCTAACCAATTTTCGACGTGGTTCACCTTCAACTAAAAAACCACAATTATTCCCATGTCAACCTTTGGAAAGTCGGACTAAATGATGACGACTATTGATTGAGCGGGCGCATAGCTTTGAGCGACCGGTATTTGCTGCGACCTATTTAATGGCTACTGAACTCCCCTGGCCTCCATTGACATTTTTAAGATCTTCGACGGGATTTCCTGGCACGTTGTCTCCAATAATATAACCGCATCAAGTATTCCTCCATACATACAGAGATGACTGAAATCATTTCTCTGGCAGGCTGGGACGTACCTTGATTAAGTCAAATAAATTTTATAAACGTTACTTCCCAAACGGAGTTCCCACAAGGCTTTGTCCTCTCTCTGAATTTGTTCAACCTCTACCTGAGTTGCATACCCGACCTGGAAAATACGGTGGTCTTGTCTTATGCGAACAACTTGATCCTCGTGGCCTGGGATAAAAACATTACTTTACCTGTGATTGCCTCCAAACACACTTGGATTCTCTAGAGTCCTGGTTTAAACCAACCATCTCTCCGCATCCCCTCCAAGTCCAGCGTCACAGTTTTCACTTCCGTGACATAAAACCGAACCAAAAATCTTCGGAGATGTCCTTCTGGAGTAATCTACGACCAATGCCTTGCATTCTCCTTCCACTTTCACCACGTGGTTGCAAAGGCTAACAAGAAAAGAAACACCCTCCAAGCGGTAGCCGAATCCATCTTTAGACATGACAATTCCTAACCACCTCCTGATTAAACCAAGTCAAAGTCAATGCATGACCACATCTCTACCAAAGCCATCCAAAGACTGATTTGAACGACCTGCTGGATGGTCCTCCCAACATTGGTGGATGATTCAGAGATTTCCCTCGATAGAGAAACAATGAGGACCCTTGCAAAACTACATTCTGGGCACTTACTCCTTAGGCTCTTGGCCTCAACCACAGGACCAATTATCATTAATTCTACAGGAAGATCTCTCCTGCCCGGGACCTCCTGTGAACACCAAAAACTTGTGGAACCGTCCAGCACAGCTGCTAGATGGCTGAAAGCGATCGGACTCATACAAGATAGTGAGGTTGGGGCTAATAAGGAACTAACTTATAACTAGGGCAACCGGAAGGTTGCTCTTACAAATGTAAAAAAATGACCTTAAAAGTCAACTAAATTGCTTAAAACACAACATTAAATAATATTTAACATTTTCAGGTCGGAAATTTCTATCTTTCGTTAAAATTTTATGAAAAATTAATAATGATCTCTCTACTTCACACGATGTTGCTAGGCAATCCAGTAATAATGAGTGATCAAATGGAAAAATTGGTAATTTAGATGTCTCCATTATTTCTAAAATTTCGTTTCTTAACATCCGTTTGCTTATGTAGTCTCCAATTTTACAGGAATCTTCTTTAAAATCTGTATTTTTTTAAAAATGATATGCTTTTGAAATAGTAAATTTATTTGATTCAATTTCCTTTAAAATATCTGTTAATAAATGATATTCTCGCTTATGTCTTTTAAATTTGAAGTAATTGATTCATCACGGATTCCTTTTGTATTAATAAAGATTCCCTTCCATACCATTGCGAATATTGATGATTTCTGTTAAATTTTTTGAGTAATAGTTAGCGCCATTTAACCAACCAACGCCACTTCCAATCTCTCGAACACCTCTGGTAACAGGCCTAGCCAATTGGGGGAAACGGTCTTTGAACCAAACATTACAATAGAGGATTTCAAATTAGTCGTAAAAGTATTTATTTTAGCTGAAAACCTAAACAAGCAATATTACGAAGATGTCGAAGAGTAACATTCAATCAGGATTTTTGCGAGTATTTTCTGTGCGATTCACCATTGGGATCAGCTTAGTCCATATTTATGCACTCTAGGTCACCTCCCAAAAGTACAAGATTTACCTGAAAATCTAAGAAACAGAATGCCATTGCAAACATCAAGAGATTTTGCTGAGTGTTTTGGGAAAGTTTAAAAGAGTAAGGGCAGCCTCACTGCTGAGTCTGTGTGGTCAATGACGAGTGAAAGGACGTTTGTTAAGAAATTATATGAAGATGAAGTCTCTGATTCTTCCTCATCTATCCACAAATTGACTACATCAATTTTGCTTTTAATTTTTTGTACATAAATTATTTATTTAACAAACTACCCCCAATTAAATACTTGAATGCTTCCAGAATCCATGATACGCATAAACAGTGGAATGTGGCTGTCGTGACTTGAAGAATCTGACATTCTGCCGATACATGCTTGTGTGGGGTTAAGGAAGGATCTTAAGACGTGTTGAGGTCTCTGCTAGAGCGTGCTGGGATCACGTGAATAGTTAGTTCTGTCTAATCGTAGTCCTTGGTATTATTAAATTTTCCAAATTAATAAAATTTCAAGAAAAATTCAAGAAATGTTAATGAGCCCAGTTAATACTATAATTGAGACAGTTGACTTATATTTCGTTTTGGTTCGTTTCTATTCATGATTATAATCAGGGTCACTTATTTGAGTTTCATGACAACCAGATAATACGGAATAGCTCCTCCAAGATTGAATCCAAATATGACATCACATATGACTTTCAACAAACACGTTAGCAACGTCATCCCCTCTTCCAAATTGTACATATTTTTTTAAATGACAATTATTTAACAAAAAACAAATGTTAGTTGAAGAAGCCGGCTGCGTGGATCGAGAACGAGTTTCTCTCTGTGTATGGCCATTCCAATCTTTTGTCTCAGCCATAACCCTTCTCGTTGATCCCTTTTCTTTCGGGCAAGCATTCCTCCGAGTTCGTGCAAGAACTCAGCTTCATTGGACCAACGGCTCCCGATAACTTGGCCGCAACAGGAGTAAATCGGTAACGGTCCCTCGAGGCATGAAATATTTCTTGATTTTTAGGTTTTTTTCTAAAAATAAAATTTGTTATGTTGTCCAATTAAGTCACGTCCGACCCTTGGAGATCTCATGAACAAGTTTCCCTCCACTTCCCCGATCCGTTGCAATTTGGAGTAGCCTTGATATAGGCATCCCCGTGACGTCTCCCACCTTGAATAGCCACCGAGTCCTCGGTCGGCCAGGTCTTCTCTTCCCAGTAATATTGCTCAGCATAATGGTTCTTTCCAGTGAATCAGAGCGGACAATATGCCCAAAGAACGCCAATCTGTGTTTTACGATTCTTCCTTCTAGCGAATGTCCGTCTCACCCGTTGAGTAATCGATGTTTGTTATTTTGGAAGTCCAAGGGATTCTTAGTAACCTCAAAAAATAATGTTTAATTTAAAAAAAATGTCAAAAAAAGGTTTCTATAAAAAAGTTTTTTAGCTCAATTCAACTTTTTAGATTTTTAGGTCAGTTTTTAATGGTCAATTTGTAAATAAAATTTAAATAATATAATTTTATCATAATTTTAAAGAATCAAAATAAATTTAAAATAATCGCGTCATTTCTGTCTTATTGTACAAATCTTTAACTAAATTACAGTACATATGTCTAAAATAAACCTTCCGATTTTAAAAAAGCTAAAAATATTGTGAAAGTGAAAGAGTTTTCAATTACACCGAATGGAATGCTTTTTTGTAAATTATGTGAGTTACCCGTAACTTGCAAGAAACAATTTTTTGTCAACAAACACAGGGAAACACAGAAGCACTCTTCACGAATAAATATATTCACAAACAAAAATCAATTGAATATTGTTCCAAATGATTTCTTCAGAAATTTGCAACAGACGTAACGGAGCATTTGTATCCGCAAACATTCCACTCTATAAATTGAGGAATCGAGCAATTATCAACTTATTCGAATATTGGGCATCCACTTCTTCAGTTTGCTTATTCATATAGTAGAAATTTTAGCTCAACGAAAGATATCCAAAATAATTAATTTAATTTCAAATAAGAAAGTTTGTTTGAATAATTTAATTGTTAAGGTTTTATGATTGTGGACGAAACTGATGTTGGGAGAAACAAATTTGATAAATGTCTACTTGGAACGTTGGCAAATCTGCAAAGCTAATAGATTGTGTAAAAATTGATTCCTCCGAATTCGTCTATCATCAGTCAAATTATTGATGACACTATTCGGAAAATTAATGTTGAAAGAAACAATTTTTCTCTCCTTATAACCGATGCTGCTCCACATATGGTTTCTGCAGGAAATACTCTCAAGTTATTATATTCTACACCATATTACATGTTTTACTCATTTAGTGCATAATTGTGCACTTAAATCAAAGTATATTATCCCAAAGTCGACAAATTGATTGCTTGTATTAAAGCATTGTAAAGAACAATTATCGAAGACAATTGTTTAAAGAAATTGGGTACCCACCATAACCAATAGTTACGAGATGGGGAGCTGGCTTAAGGCTGTTTTTTACTATGCTACAAACCTGCCAAATGTTATTCAAATATGCACTTCCATAGAAGGAGATTCTTTGTTTATTAAAGAGCGAAAGAATGTTTATTTAATGGACAACTTCATGAAGATCTAACGACGATAATATCACAATATTCACATTTATTTACATTTGCTTGATGATTTAGAATCTACAATTTCACTATAAAGCATACAATTATTTGAAAAAATTGGATTTTAAAAAGAAGACGTATGTGGAATAAAAAATTATATTAACAAAAGGATGAATTTTAATATCACAAAAATAATGAATTTCGATGATCATTCCATTTCACTTTATTCTTTGTTGATTGAATGTCAGGCTACATCGTGCGCAGTGGAACGATCATTTTCGATTATTAACTAAATCTTATCCAAGGATAGGAATTTTAAATCGATAATGTAAAATATACTTAATTGTGAATAACTCGATAAACGATGAATAAAATTAGTTTACATTTTCATAAGCGTAGTTTATACATGAAATAAAATTGTAAGTCAATTTTTCGGTCAATTTTTAAAATTTTAAGATCAATTAAATTGACTTTTAAAGGCAATTTTAATTTTTTTAAGTCAATAAAAATGTTGCCCTAGTGATCAGTAACCGAACATTATGATCCATATTCAGTTGAACTACTTAGTAATATGGGACCATTCAATTAGTTGGCATTTAATTGTCTGCATTATTTAAAAAATAGAGACTCCAACACTTCATGATAATTTTAGCATAAATATATTTTTTGGTAATCAAAAGAATAGTTTTGGGCAAAAATTAGAGTCCAAATTGACAAATTTACCAAAATTTTTCATTAAAACATGTTGGATTAAGGCTCGGAGTCAATGGATACAAGTTTGAGAGAAAGTATTCATTTCTCTGTAAATTTAAGTTAAGAATAAAGGTAGATAAAAAATCTATCAGAAGATAGCAATATACTTGTATCGAGGTATATAATTATCAAATAAAAATATAAATTTTTGAAAATAAGCAAAAAATCTGAAAGACTGAAACCAATTATCACAGAAAATTCAAATAGTGGAGAACAATCCATATTGTAGTTACCAAAATATATATATTTAAACACTTTGACAACAGCCTTCAACACTATTTGATAATCCAATATGTATAATTTTGAAGAAAATATATTATAATTCCTAGAAAAAACGATAGAACGTATACCAAAATAGTCGACTACTAAAATGTGATGAATGCATGTCAAATAGTGTATTAATTTAAATTAAATCAATTCCAAAGACCACTGTTAAACCGAAAAAACTAAACTTAAACTTTCCCTTGAGAAGCTTGTTGCTTCCAGTTTCTATTAGATATTTCGCGACTTCTCTCAATTCATACTTTAGTGCCATATGTAAAATATTTTCTTTTTTGTCAGATTTCATTACTTCAAGTTGTACACCTGGATTATCTTTCATAAACTAAACTAGTAAAAATAGTTATTGCTTTTTTAATCAAATTTAAAGAATTCTGTTTATCTTGATTTTGAAAATGTTCAATCAAGGTTTTGTAGACATCAATAAACTCGTCAGGATTTAACTCGGCCACCGTGAAGCTTTTACGAATACAGGTTATGTCTAGCTTTTCGATTTCTCGAAACAGGGCTGATTTGTTTTCAACCTTGTTTAATGTGTTAGATTAAATCACTAACTTGATTTCTTTCATTTATTTGTTTTTGTAACTCGCGAATATCACCGTCAACGTTATAATCTTTTCTATGCAAATCAAACTCCATGAGTGATATTAGTACGTGTAGTTATGTTTATATCGTTATAAATATCGTATCCATGACGAATTAATAATAGTAATCTTGAATCGATCTATCCTCATTTGAGTAATAAAGAAATAAGAAAAATTTCCATCAATTTTGAAACCAGTCGGACTCGACAACAGTGATAGGGAAAGATCGGATTGGGTACCATCTGAAAAAACGTTTTTTTTCTGGGCATTATTAAAATGTTCAAAGTTCATTTTAATAGACACAAATTGGAGTATCTTACTGGATTATTGGAAAAAGTAAACAGATGAATCATATAAAGATTTGAACCCTAAAGACACTGTTCTATTTATAAAAATAGCTAAGGAAGATGTATCTCCTGAAACGATCGAAATGTTCAAAGTCCATTTTAATAGACAAAAATTGGAGTAACTTACTGGATTATTGGAAAAAGAAAACAAATGAATCATATAAACATTTGACCCATAGAGAAATTGTTCTATTTATAAAAATAGTTTGGGAAGATGTATCCCCTAAAACGATCGAAAATTATTTTAAACTTCTAAAATAATCCGATACAACCACACCGTTAGTAATTTTGAACCTAGTTTAAGAAATATTATCCAAGGCGGATATTTACAATTCGATTGAAATCAAAAATTTATGTCGATAAATTATTNGATAATATTTAATCTGTTGAATCTCTTACGGGGCAGCAGTCTAAAAAATGAAATATAGGTGAATTAAATGAACCCAAATTTATTATGTTAAGACTCTAATAACAAAAAATCATTTAATTAAATTTAATGCGCAACTTCATTTTGCTTTTGTTTTAACAGTATTTTTTCAAAAAAGGAGTAAGATTGGTCGACGCAGTACATAATAGTTAGGTGAGATCCTCATCAGTTAGACGGTTACGAAATTTTGTTATGATAGATACCAATTTACTAAAGAGCGATTCACATGCATATGTTGACGCAAATACTGAAGAAATTTTTTGAACATGACATATTAAATTAGGATATTTCCCATATAAAATTTGACATAAAAATTCAAGTATTGTACACTTATTAAATAAAGATATCAAATTTATATCCGACTGTAATTCTAACAGTTCCATTTGAAATTCGTCAGGAGCGAAGGCCGAATCAATATGAATGGGTACTGAGAATACTTTTGATGAGACTGCATTGATTGAATGATGCATTGTCTTTATTCTCAGAAAGTGAAATAAATTATGTTGTATCGCAAGATGAAATTTGATTTCTCCAAAGGTGAAGGTTTGCAATAAAGGCAGAGACTTTTCACTACAATTCGTGACATAGCTCGTTCCAAAATTCTCTGAGTATTTCAATCTCTTTCGTAGAGCCATGTATGAACCTCAATGTTAGAATTTCCTCATAAATCTGGAAATATGACAATAGTTTGTTTCATCATTTCACCATCTGGCCTAAATTCACTATATAAATTTAATTTGAAAAAAGTAGCTAAGGGGCCGGAAATAAAATTCATCGGCCCGCTATTGAGGAACGTCGACCCAAACTAACTGCAATTTCAAATACATTTTGAAAACTTAAAGTATTGTCAACATCGAATTATTTCCTCAGATAAATCAATATGATTCTACATTTTATTGTTAAAAACTAGCGTAATTTTTTGAGAATCTCTAAAATTTAAATACATTTTGAAAACTTAAAGTATTGTCAACATCGAATTATTTCCTCAGATAAATCAATATGATTCTACATTTTATTGTTAAAAACTAGCGTAATTTTTTGAGAATCTCTAAAATTTAATACGACATGGTTTTATGTCAATATTTATTATTATTATTACCCCCAGGATCACTGGGTCAAAGAGAAAGAAATAAAAGTTCTCATCTAACTAAGTGATCCCAGACCGACAAAGGTGAGGACGAGTCCGGCGGGGTCGAGAATCCTGAACAGCTCTTCTCATTGGACATGGCATCGGCTCAAAATTTCTGTATGATTGTAGATAATTCGATAGTATTTGGAATAGAGGGCAGCTCGGTAGGATAGCCTCCTTTAATAGTTTTCGTTGTAGTTCGATTAAAAAGTTTTCAATAGGTTGGATATTGTGATCTGGTCCAATTAACTTTATTGCAGTCTCCTCGATTGCAGATAATTTCAATGTGGAAGATCGTGACATTTGCATTGCCCATGAAGGGCTTGCATACGTCATCGTTGGTCTGATAAATGTCAATATTTGTTTCATCGTAAAATTCTTTCAACTTTTCAAATTATTCTATTATATCATAATGAATTTTATGAATGTTCGTCATTTCAAAAATGTTCATTAATACATTTTATTTATATAAAATGAAAATAAATCATAGAAATTTGATGTTTGGCCTAAGTTAAATTGTTTATCTTTGTTTTATTTTATTCCTATCTGAAGAGCTGCAGTCTATGATTACGATTTTTACTATTTCGATGGTTTTTAAATTTGTGAGATAACTTTTTAAATTTAAAGCCTCTGGACCAATCAATTGTCATCTTTTGGTATTTTTTAAAAATAGTATTTAGCTAAATTAACTCTAATTTAATTCATATTTATAAATAAGAATCTAAGCTACAAATTTTTATAAAAATGAATCGTTTTTTAGTTTAGTCCTTGAAAATTCAATGTCAGAATTAATCATTTTAATCAAATTTTCTAATAATAAAATAATTAAGACTACCAATGGAAGAAAACGACATCTCCTTTCGTATGAATCCAACAATGACTACTTTAATTGTACTTCCATAGAACGAATGTTCAAATTTTGAATCAATGTGTACTTCCTTGAACGTTAAATCATAAAATTACTATTGATCTCGTGGAATTAGAATAAAATGGATTCCATCCAATACTGCAAACCATGATGTTGTAATTTCCATCATCGACTGAGCAATATCCATAATAGATCCCACCGGATAGTTCATCTGGGATACCATTGACAGTATCTTGATTTAGATTTGCTGTATTTATTATGGAATTTTCTTTAAACCAGTTGAACCATGATGTTGTAATTTCCATCATCGACTGAGCAATATCCATAATAGATCCCACCGGATAGTTCATCTGGGATACCATTGACAGTATCTTGATTTAGATTTGCTGTATTTATTATGGAATTTTCTTTAAACCAGTTGGAATCCCCAATTCTTTAGAACCGCGACCAAATCCATGAACAACTGTACCACTAAACAAATATGGGAAATTCATAACGTTAATTTAATTTATTATTAAAAAAATCATTTTTTATTAAATAATTAAAATTAAGTTTATTCTTTAATCCGATTCTAAAGGATAACTTTCTCATTAATCAATAACGAAGACTCATCTTTGGGATCCAATATAGACTAGCAAGTCTAGGAAACAACTAAAAACTTGAAACTAAAATTAGTTTTTGAAAATAAAATCAGATTCCCGGTTACGACCTATTCCAAAATAACAAATTGAAAATATTTAATATATTTTGCGAACATCAGAGAAAAGACATAGGCACTAGGTAAAAAATAATCTGGTAATGTATCTGAGCAATNACAAAAGGAAGAAAACCATCCGTTGCGACTGCTGTGACGCCAGTTTGCATCGTTCTTGCATCAAGTTGTCCAAGAAGTCTGCTTCATCTCTTACTCGTTGGGTTTGTTCTACTTGCTCCTTTTTCCCTCTACCATACATTCCTCCTGTCATCAGTTCTGAGTCCTCTGTTTTTATTAATCCTGTCCGCTCCGCGGACCCCTTCCTGCTTAATCCAGAATCTGTCTTAAGACTCGTTCGCAATTATCGAGCTTCCTATCGTATTCACATCAGAATTCCTAGATCTGCCCGTCTTTCTGCGGCGAAGGCTTTGTCGGCTTTAATAGAGTCGGTCATTCGTGACCAGACCATTCCGAATTGGAACCGATTGTTCTGCTTTGCAATATTTGCCCTCGCCGCCCCAGTTCAAGGTTCTTGCTCGAACAAATCCCTTTCCTCTTCCATCAAAGAAAAGATAAATGAGTTCATGAAGGAATCCTTCATCCTGCTTCCTCTTTTGGACAAGTCAAACAAATCAACTCCAACCATTCCTAAAGACAATCCAATTCGGTTACGCAAACGTATCAACTCCTGTTTAATGGCGCACGACGTCGGTTCTGCGGTCCGCATTCTTTCATCTTCATATTTCGCCCGCACGATTACTCCGGATGTAGTCAAAATTCTCAGTTCTAAGCACCCGACTGGCAATGTGCCTAACTTTTGCGCCCAAACATCTGAGGGGGTCTCGATTGCTTCTTCGTCTGTCCAACAACTACTGTCTGCTCTNAAACGTATCAACTCCTGTTTAATGGCGCACGACGTCGGTTCTGCGGTCCGTATTCTTTCATCTACATATTTTGTCCGCACGATTACTCCGGATGTAGTCAAGATTCTCAGTTCTAAGCACCCGACTGGCAATGTGCCTAACTTTTGCTCCCGAACATCTGAGGGGGTCTCGATTGCTTCTTCGTCTGTCCAACAACTACTGTCTGTTCTGAAATCTTTTAGGGGCAATAGTAGTGGTGGTGTCGACGGTCTCCGTCCCATTCACTTAATCGACCTCACTTCCGATACTGCCGAGGCTGGAAACTGTCTTTCACAATCCATTACCAAGCTTTGTAACTTATTTCTCTGTGGGGATATATCTGAGCATGATAGATTGCTTTTCTTCTCTGCGAACCTGACAGCATTGGAGAAAAAAGACGGCGGCATTAGGCCTATTGCCGTCGGGAACGTTTTCCGTCGTTTGTTTGCTAAAGTCGGATGCAAGCTGGTAATTCCATCTATTAG
>RDEW01000085.1:7703-25629 GCA_011109175.1 Dicyema japonicum
ATCCTTTCCAGAAAGAGTGACACCTTTTTAGGTGAACTACAAGAGACCACGTTAAGCACGTGTTAGAAAATCAAAGTTGGGAATTAGCATAGTGACCTATTTAATTAATTCAAACATCAAACAATTTATTCAAATATTAATAATTTTTATTCAATGCCCGAATAATATAGTTAATATCTAATATTATATTAACATTACTTATAACAGAATCGTCACTCACAGTGAATATGTAGTAGTCCTTCTTATACAGTCCCATACGGTAGGTATAACCAGAACGTTGACATATGCAGTCTTCCAAAGAATTCATATTTCTTCTACACGGCATCAGAAACTTCTTCATCTCTCTGCAGATCTCGTCGAAATCTACTTTGAACCCACTCCCTGATTTCGCGACTTTCTAACAATAACCCTTCGAACTACCAGAAAAGTCGACTTTTCAAACAAGGCAGCCTGTTCGATCAAATTGTCCACCCTGAACTCGTCCAGATCCCTCTGAATCTCTTCAATGTTGGGGATCAGGTTTTTTACAACTTGCGACCATGAACTATACAAGGATGAGTTCATTATTGAGGTCGGAAAGCACACAACGTCGAAATCTTTACAGACGTCGGAAATACGTGTTTTCCATGACTCAAACACTTTCTTTTTGTTGCTATCGGAGATGAGGTCCATCTTGTTGACCATGCAGAACGCTTTGGCGGTGGGGGAAAACTCTCTCAGACATTTCATACAGTTATGCAATGTCTCCATATTATTCTTTGTATCATTGCTTCTGGCATCGAGTACGTAGATAAGCATGCGGGTATTTATAAACACTTCGTGACGCCGGGAGGTGAAATATTGTTCCATGAATGTGTCTTGTCCCCCACAATCCCATAGTTTAAGAATCAGATTATTCTGAAAGTGAAAGTTTGTATACTCCACGTCAACTATCATAGTTATAAGACTGCAAACGTGTGGCTGCTACTCTGGAAGTGTCCATTGGTAAAGTATTTGAGAAAATGATCCCCCTCATGCTAGTTTTACCTGCATAACTGAGTCCCATTAGTAGAATCTGTTAATTAAGCACATTAATTACCTTGTCACTGGGTCTGTTTCGAAGGTCCATTTATCACCAGGATTACTGTTTTAGAAATATTTGGGACATAAGTTATTTATTTCAATTATATTATTTTCATAATCTAATAAATTATGTCAATTTATATTAATATTAATTTAAAACCAATCCCACATACTTTGGGACTCATCTTTACTTTTAATGCATTGGATGGAGTCTGTTTCTGTGACAGTGAGAACTGGATGCAGTTATTTGGTGTTAACTTCTTTCTCGGTGTATCTGAGGTTAATGATCATTTCATCTGGACATTTTCAATCTCCGCGATTTCTCCCTAATGACAGACTACCTAGTCTCAAGTTTAAAACTATGCCACTTTAAAAATTTTATTAGTCATCTTTCCTATTTGCATTATATTCAAATGACGAATTTGATATTCATAAGGTCATATAATCTTATTCCACTAGTTACGTTTTTTTAAACGAAACAAAAAATTAAAGTTAGAGGTCCACAGCCATCATACCTGGGTGACTATTATCTCTAAGGATTTTAATGGCCAGTATCCTTCGTGGGGATCTTCCACTTATTGGTTGATAAAACATATGAGATTTAGGAGTCACGTGGTTTTATTGATGGTTTGACTCTTTAAATCAACCGGAGGTTTTTAAGTTATTCGAACAATTTCGTTAATTGGTCGGAGGGTCGAGGTGGCGTACGTCTATCGAACGAGATATCAACCTTCTTTATGGCGGATGAAACCCCTTGTTTTCCTTCTCGTGATCATGAACGAGGCAACGGACTCAGGAGATATCAGAAACCCAAGTTCTAAACAGAGAAAGTGAGCGTTGATCCTAGAATTAAATCTGCCTTTGAGAGTGAGAAGGATAAAAAGTCTAGTTAGGGTGTTTATAACAACTTCAGTCGTCCTCAAAAGGATATAAGATTTTTTGGCAAAAAAATNGGACTCAGGAGATATCAGAAACCCAAGTTCTAAACAGAGAAAGTGAGCGTTGATCCTAGAATTAAATCTGCCTTTGAGAGTGAGAAGGATAAAAAGTCCAGTTAGGGTGTTTATAACAACTTCAGTCGTCCTCAAAAGGATATAAGATTTTTTGGCAAAAAATTATATTTTGTATTTGACTATCGCTTTAAGTGGGTTGTACCTCCAATTCCGAAGTAATGCCTAGATTGGACTCGACTGGTTCCTTTGAAATTGTCAGTGGACCCAGACTCTGTTATGTGTATTTATCAAACCTTCGTTTGAAAAGTTGATTGATCCTGACTCCATCTAGCCTTTTACATTCTTAGCTTTCTACAATTCGGACAAAATTCGAAGTCATTTCATTTTGCTCCTGCGTAAAAAGAAAGAAATAAGTGAGTGGTGGTATAAGATTAGAACACAGCTGTTTTACACGAATATTGGGTCAGAGTTGTGAATGCTAATTTCAACAGAAATTAGTACCAACCAGAGGTCTTTGAAAAGACTGCAGCAAAAAATCTAATGCAACAAAAAGTCGGAAAATCTTTAGTCCGGAAATCAGAGATCATCCAAATGATTTTTTCCTGAAAGTTAAATCAGTGAATCATGCATTAAGTCATTATTTGATTCTCACTTCCAACTCGAGACGTATTCCTTTGAGGATCCCAAGGTCCGTGAGGGTGGCGGTAGCCGCGGCTATTGTCCGCACTCTTGAGGGCTACCTCGTCTTTGGAGACTATGGATTGGATTTTTTATTTCTTTTTGGAAACCACTTCCAACTCGAGACGTATTCCTTTGAGGATTCCAGGGTCCGTGAGGATGGCGGTAGCCGCGGCTCTTGTCCGCACTCTTGAGGGCTACCTCGTCTTTGGAAACTATGGATTGGATTTTTTATTTCTCTTTGGAAACCATCCCTGAAGCCATTTCTACCTTGGAGAATAAACCTCCCTCTCAGCGGGGGTTTGGATGGTTTACGCCCTAGGCATATCAGAGACCGTTTGTCATTTTTAACTTTTGAGGCGTGAGCTCATCTTATGCCATCGTTAACCAAACTCGTAAGCTTGTTTGCATTCGGGAATATCCCTCCCATAGCCCGTGGACTTTTTTTTATACCATATTCTTTCCCCGTTGGAACTCTATCCCTAAGACTTGCTTCAAAACTTTCGTGTGGCCTTGTCATCGATGATCTGTCTTCCGAAGTGAAACCTGTACAACTCGGAGTGGGCGTCCGCGGCGGGTCCGCTCGTTCCTTTGTGAACTATTGTAAAGATAACCCTGGGAGTATTGTGAATCTGAACTTTTCTAGCACTTTTAATTCTGTGAGAAAGGACCATCTTCTGGAAACCGTTTTGAGGAGATCCCCAAGAATTACTAACATTATGAACCTCGCATACATACTCCAACCCATCTCGTTATTGGTGGTGATCTCATTAAATCATCGACTGGGATCCAACTAGGTGATCTTAGTCCACTTTTTTTTGCTTTAGCAGTTGATGAGGCTGCCCGTTTGTGTGTGACGACTTTAAATCGGTGGATCTTCCGATTCGGTTATGAAAAGTCTTGGAATACTTCCCATTCTTAGCAGTTATGGACTCGAGAATTAATGCGAGTAAATCTGAAATTTGTAATCTGAGACCCTCGTAAGATGAATTCTTTAATCACGATACAGAAGCATGTATTTTTTTCCGATGCTGCTATTACTGATGTAAAACTCCTTATTATTTTGGACTCTCACATTTCCACAGTTTATCCCTCAATTTCGATAACATGGGATTGAAGGAAGTATTCTTAAACACTAATCCCTTAATTATTAAATAGATGATTTATCCTCAATATAGGCAAATTCTTCTTCTAGTAAATGCCCGTAGAGACTTTTGGCATTTTTAGCTCTCGCAAAGTACAATTCATTGAGAAGGTTGTCTTCCTTATGTAGATAATCGTTTCTGTTATAGTGCAGCAACGAAAAATAAATTTGCAAAATTTTTAGGGATGTTGAATGTCCTTCGGATGTCATTACTGCATGGTCTTTGGATAATAGATAATATTACTACTAGGGCGATTTTTGTCGATAAAGTCAAAGTCAAAAATTCATATATAACTATCTAAAAAAGTGTCCCTCGACATCATTATAAGCTGAGAGAAGTTTTTCTTTATTGGAAAAATTAATATTTAAAGACCGAAATTTTAAACTCGAAAACGTTTTGAATTACATCATTCTGTATCTTAATAAAAATTTTGATTAGTTTTTTATATTAAAAAAATTTTTTTTGTAGATAAATCAATCATAAATTTAAAAAAAAGTCAAAATTTTGGAATTTTAAAGTCAACAAAGTCAAATATTTAGGTCAAAATTTCCGATTTACAAAGTCAAAATAAAAATCGCCCTAGTTGTTACCACAATGTCTACTGTCACTAAGACCAATACATCCAGGTTACTGCCCTCAAGTAGAAGCTGGAAATAATGTTGAATAAACACAGTTCATTGAGCTATAATTGGAATAAACTGATCAAACTTATTAAGCGTAATGTGATTTACAAGTGATCAGGAGACTCCCAGTGCTCTGTTGGCCGCTAAAAATATCTTTCTTTCTTTATTGGAGGGGTTTCCACACTAGCGGATGTAGGTGAAAGTGATTTTTTTCAAGTTATCAGGAGACTCCCAGTGCTCTGTTGGCAGCTAAAAATATCTTTCTTTCTTTATTGGAGGGGTTTCCACACTAGCGGATGTAGGTGAAAGTGATTTTTGGAAGGAGTGGTTTCATCCTTTTTAATTCAGCATACCTATAGATTCTATAACTAAGCACAAATGAGGTAAAAGTGAGATCTTCTTAATATCAAAGTAAGGTTGGTTAAATCTTCAGTAAATCTTCAATTAAAATGGTAAAAAATTCAATTTATAAAATTGTGTTAAAATTAGAATTTTGAGATCAAATCGAGGATAGGAACCACGTGCCTTACTAACATGTAGAACGCCGTCTACCATCAAACGTCCAGCTGAGAGTGTTGGACGCTCTCATAAGTCTTTTAATCTTATTGGTGGTCCTGGTCAGAAAAGGATTTGATTGATGATATCACTGAGTCAGTGTAGTTAAATAAATACTTGAAACAAAAACAGAAAATAATAGAATTTATCGCTTAGTTTCTTAAAGAAACTTGGACGCCTAGCTAGATACATTAAGAACCCAAGACGTACGTGAGACTCGGTGGCTTCTCCATTTGATGTCTGCTGTAATCACGAGAGGCAACTCAACGTCGATTATGTCGGCGGGGACCACTTTTGATTGATTTTTGTGTTTTAATAAAATATTTGTTATTAATTGATAATTTTATTGTTAATAAATTTTTGAATTTGAAAAAAAAATTAAAAAACACTTTTAAATGTAAAAATTAAATTAAGGCATCTGAATGGCCATGCTATTTCCCCTAACAATAGCCAACGAGATACGTTCTCGGAGCCAACCAGTCTCTCGCGGATCCTTGTTTACAGATTGATAATTAAACAAAAAAATAAAAATATTATGTGAAGCGACGACATCTAACTAAGCAAATGCCTAACAACGACATTCCGGGTTAAGACGTCTATAAAAAATTGGGAATTTTAATCAGAAAAATCCAAATTTTAAACACATTGACAAGTTAATGAACTAATGGATAGAAAAACATCATGAATCTTCGCCTTAGACAGTATGAGACCTCTTCAAAGTCGATCCTCGTTTGTAATACAGATTCAATGGGAATAAAAAGCTTAAGAGACATGACTCAATCATTCAACATATTTATGGTCTTTTTGGACTGAAGTTGCCAATGCTGATTGAAAAGAATGCGTTATATGTAAAAATGGTCCAAATAACCCCAAACTCTGCTAGTCAAAAGGGCACGATGAAATCTGTTTGAAATTCTAAAAATGGAGCAAACACAGCACAAATGGCATCATGAAAGACCATTCTACGATATCTGGGAGAAAATTTTGTTATGGTTTACGTACGATGCTTCCTGGAGTTCTTGATGGTGATCGGAGGAGTTTACTTTAAACACGTGATAGTATAAGCGATTTATTATATTTAGTGGTGACACCTATCCTGCTGCTACTGAAGACGTTAAATATCTAGTTAATCAAGGACCTCCTGACAGAACGCCAGCGAGATTGCCTCAAAATGACTTAATCTCTTGAGCACCCCTTTGGGCCAAAAGTTAGATCTTACCGAGAATCATCCCAAAGATATGAAAAGGAAACTTTTCCATTATAGAGACTAATCCTTGATTCTAAGACAAACTGTTAGATAATAATTGAAAAAATGTGTAGTAGTTAGTGAACATAAAAGCAAAAAAAACTTTGGTGGATAACAAATCGAGGAGTTAGTTTGAAATTGATGGATTATTCATAAACTATTAAAGATTTAAGAATGACGTGAATCATCTTTGTTGGAATTATTTTTGAATCGAATCAAAATGTACAATGACTTTTGGGGACCGGAAAACTAATAGATGACACTTAAGANTGTCAGAAGATAATTGAGGAAATGTGTAGTAGTTAGTGAGCATAGAAGCAAAAAAAACTTTGGTGGATAACAAATCGAGGAGTTAGTTTGAAATTGATGGATTATTCATGAACTATTAAAGATTTAAAAATGACGTGAACAAACTTTGTTAGAATAATCTTCGAATCGAATCAAGATGTACAATGACTTTTGGGGACCGTAAAACTAATAGATGACACTTAAGAACTCAATCACATTCACCTAACACATTGGTGGTAAAGTGAAACTATTGGGGAGTTATCGAACCACTTGAATAAATAAATAATATTCGGTGATGGAGGTTACTAATCAGAAGGGGGACTTCAACTACTCATATTAGTTATCCCCAGCCACACTCCAAATATATTAATTTGTGTTTACGGATTTGACCGAAGACTCTTTTTTGTGAAACACTTGGAAAGCTGGATAGCGTTGATATTTCTGAAGAAGTTGATATTTCCAAAGTTCATCTCAAAACTTTAGTAAGCAACTCTGAGCGCCACTCCATTATTCACAGTTTATTAGCAAATGTCATCTACCGAAGAGAGGGTGGTCAATGGTCTCTAATCTATGCAAAGTTATCTTCCATCCGAACTACCATTACCAGAGTTATCGGACATAATCCATGCCTCTTCTGCTATAACGAAAACGTGGATTTCTAACCGAGCCAACCTACCAAACAACCTTTTCAATTACATCTTTAACAGATATCTTAAAAACTCTCCAAAATAAAAATATGGTGAGCACTCTAACATTTAATCACTAAAACCTCTTCTGCTATAACGTAAACGTGGATTTCTAACCACAGCCAACCTACCAAACAACCTTTTCAATTACATCTTTAACAGATATCTTAAAAACTCACCAAAATAAGAATAAGGTGAGCACTCTAACATTTAATCACTAAAAAGTTTAAAAAAAATCTTTGCCCTTATTTTTGAATTCCACTAAAACCCACTTGGGTCAGTCTAAGGTCACCAAGAATTAAGATTCGTGGGATTCTAAAGTTAAAATTATTTCTATTATTACCCACGTGGTCAAGAGATATCTAAGTCTGTAATACCTCTTTTCTTCCATTATTTCTAATATTACCAACGTGGTCAGGAGATATCTACGCCTGTAGTACCACTTGTTCTTTATAGTCTGTAATATCAAATAAACCCAAGTGGTTAGTTTCTGGTTTTTCAAGAGAATTGTATAATAATGTTTTAGTGATAGATTTTTTTCTTATTTTTCATTTCTATTAGCACCCACGTGGTCATTATGTGTTCCCTAGAACATTTTAAGGTGTAATTGGCAATAGATCTGTACTTTTGGTTTCTATTATAAATATGCACGTGGGTGATTCTTGGCATACTAAAAGAAGCATTTTGGAAATCGTGAGATATAATTTACGTCATTTTAATTATTTTTTTGAATCATAGAACACCTGATTACATCACAAGCGCATCATAACGTGGGTACCAAGAAATAATAGGACAAAGAAAATCTAGCAAATTGGTTAACTTAAGAAGTCAGATATCGTTAAAGAAGGCTTTTTGTCATCAGTCTGCTGGTAGCTTAAAAATGTGATTTTTTAATATTATCTTATACGAAAACAATATCGAATAACTCCTGCTAAGCGGAGAGCGAGATGGAATGTGAGGAAACAGCAAAAATTCATTATATTTGTGATAAGAAGACACGGATATTTTTTTAAGTTAAAAATTAAATATTTAATTTTTATTCCCTTACGAATAATTTAAAAATTTAATAGTAAATATTTAAAATTTTATAATTATTTAGTAGTGATTTGTTTTGGGGGGCCAAAAAATTCCATATTGCTACCAATAGTGCTTCGAACTCGGTGTTTTTATATCTCTTTTTCAACATGGATTTTATAAAATATCTGTTTAGATAATCCAGGATGATTATTTTGCTCAGAAAATAGATTTTCATTTATTTCTACTATCATTCCTTCACCATCAATCGTTAATTAAACTGATAATACTGATTTTCGGTTTTAATGAGGTAATTAATTCATTTGCAGAAACCTCTCTCCTAAACATTTCCCAGTCTGCTGTTGTCGTCGAACACAGCCAAAATAATTGGAATAATAGCGTGTCTACGCCAAAAGAATTAAATTGGAATAATAGCGTGTTATTCACAAGAATAATTAATTTTTGACTGATTTATATAAAATTTGACGCTCAGAGATTTCGATGCAACCAAACGAGAGTAAAGATCAGAATCCCAAAATCTCAGGTTATTCGCTTAAGTTACTAGAAGCACACAGGGGAGGAGGTAGCATTAATTCAAAGCAGTCTTACAACTCTGAATGGGTAAATGTCACTGCAGCTGGTTTTAGCATAGATACGCTTCAAATAGTATTGTAAATATTCCTATTCAAAGAAAGTGATAATTTTGAACAAATCTCGGAAGGATCCCCGTTATTCGGATTCGTTTGACAAAATCTAAAAAGACTTACGTTGTAGACGGAAACCGTTTCACTTCAATATTGGAAGAAGATAACAGAGATTACATGTCTAAAAACGGATATTATGATACTTTGTTATAAATTAAATTAATTTAAATATATTAAATTTAAAATTTTTCCATCGATGTGTGTCTTGTTTCTATTTTTATTTATGCAATACACTGAACCATGAATCTCTTATGCATGTGGTATATGGCGCCCTCTCATCTCTTGTACAAATGTCTTGAAGACCAAGGCTAAACGAAAAAGAGCCTCTAAAATAACGGAACGCTCGATTTCTGGAGAGTTCCAGCCACCAATGTTTCTTGAAGCCCTAATACGAATGAACCGTGGAAAGTGCCATCGTGAATGCCAAGATTCAGTCACTCGACCGATACGTGCTTGTGTGGGGTCGGGCTAAGATGAGGTCTCTGCTAGTGGTGCTGGGATAACGTGATTAGTTAGTTTGTGTAACCGCGCTCTCTGGTGTTATTATTATTATATTTTTTTATATGCACGTTATACCAAACCATATTAATGATTGTATTAACTAAAAGGAGTTGATTTATTATTATTATTAAGTGCATTTCCATGAAGAATAGAAACATTCTATAGCGGGAATAATGATTGGACTATATAATTTGCGTATGAAATCTTCTACTGTGTACGAGCTTTTCGCAACAATTGCCATTCAATTTTTGTAGTCCTTTCGTTGGATTTTGTCAGTGAAGGTCATCAATGATATGTCACGCCATTGATTTTTGGGTTCTTTGAAAAAGTTATAGTCATATATCCCAGGCGGACCTCGAGAACATCAGGTATGTTGGACAACCGCAACCGCCTTGAAGGGGAAAGTATTCTTTAAGGTGATGCCATCAACTGCATAGGCAGGAGTAATGTGTTTGGGTCATAAGTCTGTAGGATATTGTGAAGGAAGAAGTTGAATAATCTCAGAGAAAGAGGAGAGCCCTGTAGAACTCCATTTGGATGCAGTCGTGATCTCGATCTGCTGTCCGCTATGCATACTCTTCTGCTCCGTCGGGACAGGAGTTTTTCTAACCAGAGTTTAATGTTCGGGTGAACATTAAGTCGAAGATGTTCTTTTTAAGGTGAGTCCTAGTGAGTTTAAAGGCCTTTTGTAAATCAATAGGAACCAACACCGTTCGTATATGGTTTTTTGAGGCACTAAGAAATGATTGCTGACTACTTTTAGTTGGGATAGGGAAGGTTATCAACCATATTGGATGAGTTCACATGGATATTATGCTATCTCATTTGGGATGACATTATATTCTGGTCTAAAAATCGACAGGGAAATCTTTCACTGGTTAGCGACAATCCAATATTGATCGACACATATTATAAATCCAGCGAAAATCTATTATTAGTTTACAATTATCTAATATTGGCGGAGTATTTTGTTCCATTCATGTCACCCTCTATTTGAAAATCTTTGTTTTTTGATCAGAAAATATTAATGACCTGAGCCAACTGGTCCAACCGATCAATATTCTCCACGCCTTTCTGATGTGAGAGTGATATAAGAGTTTTCAACTCAAGCATCACTGAAATTCAATCGTTTACTTCCAAATGATTCTCACACGTGGCCGCATTCTCTTGTGTACAGCAAAGCCCAGTCCTTGTTGAGGAAAATCGGATTCAACGAATAATAAGTTGTATTCACTTTATTGTATTGCTCTCTGATTTTGGTCTCTTGCGAGTGGTAGATGAATTTAAAAGGATCGAGAGTAACTGATTTTTCTTGACATCTTCGTCAAGTCCGTACACGTTAATGAAGCAAGACTTAAAATCCTTGACAAAGAGAAAAACATAAAGTGAAATAGAGGAAATCACCACCACATCAAACAAATCACCTCTTTATTCCAAGACCACTCTTAAACGAAAAAACAAGCAAACTAATTGATCCCAACAAATTTAATCCAGATTCACAGCTTTGCGCGATACTTCTTCCTCGATTCTACAAAAGCCCGTTGGAGTAGAGTTTTCTCCTAGTCACGTTTGATCAGGTCTCCTCCATTACTCCTTCGTATTAGGTTATTTTCGTTCGTAGACCACTTCTCTGTCATTCCAAAAGCCCTTTTTGTGTAGCCGCACTTTTTGCATTAGTCAAGAGATGTATGGTCCCCATAAGCACATCCATAGGAAATGCATGGCTCAATTTACTGAGTGTAATGTGTTCTTAGTATCTGATGGTATTCGATTTTCCATAGCTCCGTTAGGCTTTTCAGCAGGTTTATTATTTTCTCACATTTATTTTACAGATTTCCAACTTGTCGCGAGAAACACAAGCGTATCATGCATAACTATCAAAAAAGGGATTTTTAAATGAAAACCTAAAATTTAATTATTTTTTAAAAAAGTTTTGATTAATTTAAGTTTTTTTTAATTTATCTAAATTTATTGTTTTTATCAGGCGATTTATAATCTTAATTTGATTTTTCCGTCAAAAGATCTAACCTGGAGCAAAAACATGTACACTTAATGTCCGCGCGTTCCATATGGACCCTTGAAAACAACAAGGTACTTGAGCGATTACCGCGCGCTCCAGAAATGCTTCTCCCAAGGGCCTGGACTCCCTACAATATGGACTGGAAAAGAAGGGTCTCTTTGCTTCCCTTAAACCAGCAGTAATGGACCTTTAAGTAGTCGTCAGTTTCCTACTTATTAGAGAAGCTTGGTTAGTAATTTAATTTATTGATTATTAACAGAAAAGCTCGATTTGATAACGTCATCTTTAATTTTGTGAGTGATACGGCATCTTTCAAGTCTATGATTTTGTTCATCCACACGAAAAGTGGAATAGGTTGCATCTATTTTTACGGGATAAAAAAAATTTCGTTCGATATTTACTTGTCCACCTAAACTTCTCGTCCAATTAACCACTTAACTGGTCTATAATTATAATAGCAAATATGTCGAGACAGTCTTGTACTGTCTACGTGAACCACCTGAATTCTGATCTTTAACCTTTCCATTGTTTCACAGATAATATCTATTTATTTACCTCCAGTCTCTTCAAGTGGAGAAAATCGATAGCTGATAGAAAAGTAACGACCAAAAGCCGACGCTCCCAGAGATTTATCTGGCTTGGCGGAATTATTTTAAGTCTTTTTCGATTTCATTGACTTATGACTAATGACAATTTCCCCATTTTCACTTATAAGACCTCTCTTTTGGGAGGTGACATATGTCAGCTCATTTTATGAGTTGCATATTCTGATCATTCTGGCTGCTAAAATACCCACTCTGTCGATCAGAAAAATTCAGTCCTCGAGAATCGCTTCCTTTTTGTAGCAATCACTTTCAAAATTACTAGAGCAGTTGGCAGAATTGGTAAAGGAGTCATCAATAAAATCATAAACCCCTCATGAACAAAGATGGTTTTCTCAACGTCTTGCAATCGTCATCCTCCGCGGCAGTGAGCCGGGTGTGTTAAAATAGGTCGTTTAATTCTACGTTCCGATGGATCAGTCTCTCTCATCGTTGACCTCTGAAGAATATATTTAAATGCGATAATTATTAACATTTGAGAATAATACCTAAAAAATCTCTTGTCCCTCCACAAATGGTGGTTCAACATACTGCCGTACTTAGTGGCTAAATGTTCCACAGCGTTCATTTTTTGCTTACAATCTGGACACAGACCATTGGGNGCTTAATTCTACGTTCACATGGATCAGCCTCTCTCAACGTTGACCTCTGAGGAATATATTTAAATGCGATAATTATTAACATTTAAGAATTATACCTAAAAAATCTCTTGTCCCTCCACAAATGGTGGTTCAATATACTGCCGTACTTAGTGGCCAAATGTTCCACAGCGTTCATTTTTTGCTTACAATCTGGATACAGACCATTGGGGGTTTATGTTTTCATGATGAAGCAATACTGAGGACGCATTCATATCCACGTGAGGGTTTTTATAGCCTCAAAGAGTTGACGATAAAGGTTTTTATGCTGATCTGTTTAATTAAAGTATCACTTTGAATTTTTACCGAGTCCCTTAGACTCTCTCTTTGACTAAGGTCATATTTAGAAGCTAGATATGTGACAATGGAACCTAATTGGGTTTGTCTTGACTCCCCAACAGCCAAGATTGTCACCTTCTTCTCAGATGTTCTGTTTCAGACTCAAATTCCAGGAGCATAGCCAACAACAACCTCTCACTCATGTAGGCAACATTACGTAGACCACGAGTTATCACAGACCTAGACATGTACAGCCTGTCTATGTTCGCTAACCAAACGTGGACATGATTCTCTCTCACCACTCGGCGGATACAAAGATCCATCTCAATGTACTCTTTTAGTTCGAACTCAACAAAATAATTAAGCAAGGAAATTGCACGTTCGTTCAACGCTTGGAATATATTTACTCCTGTTTTGTAAATTTGGCCTTCCTCGTGTTCCTAAAATACAAAGATATTTGTATTCGTCGTCTCCCTATAGGACCTTTACTACTCATCGCATATCATCTCATTAGTAACAGCTCTGGTACGGTCAAATTCTAAACAATATCTTTTAGGAGCAGATAGTGGTTCGATCTANATGAGAAGAGGTGACTTATCTTATAGTCGTCGAGAAAGTGGCTACGAGGATGCCCGTCCGTAACATATAAGATCTGGGATGAATCCAAGTTGCAAATTTTCTTAATTTGGTGGCCGCCAGTTTTAATTCGTCCCTTTTTAGTTTCTTTTTTCCTGTTCTGTTCACATTCAGACAATCATAAAAAATTATTAAGCAAATTTTATTATCTTTTTATTTCTTGTGTTGTGTCACCAACAATTCTTTTTAGAAATTTCCACACTCAGATCAAAGATGCAATGTGCGGACAGAATCTAGGTCCTCCGCTTTTTCAGCTTATTTTTGATTCCTTAGGTCTTCTTGGATTGCAACAAAATCTAGGTCGCCAACGATATCTATGAGTTCAGTCGAAATATGTCCCCATAAGATAGCGAGAGGTTTATTTAGGGGATATATCCAAACGAGTCACACGTATTTCCTATTACATCTTCTAAGGGGTGGAATTTACACAACAAATATATGTCATTGTGGCTGATCTCACTTCGAAAGATATTTAACAGCAAATATACATGATTTTTATGGCTTGCATGTCAAACTCGCAGTTCATGGAGCCAGTGACATGAAAAAGAACAATTCTCTCCTCCTACTTTGTCACATTGTTGCATAGGTTGGCTCTGTTTCTCTCGGGTCTGCTGACTGTGCTCTGTGGGGACGTAAAACAAAACCCCTGTTCATGGTTATATGCTAGTCGCCAAGACCTGGAGAGAAGCTCTGGTGGGGACTTCAATGAATGTTAGAATTGGATTGTCATTCACGGATGTTATCCATCATGTCTCCCCCGGTTGTAAAAGGGCGACTCAACATTGGAGTAGGTCCCTATCGAGTTCTTGCTTTCACATGCAGTACGGCTATCTTCATGAATGTTTAGATTCTGTCAAAAAGGTCATGTCCCCTGTCATAACTCCCAAAATATCGAGACTACCANACTTCTCGCTTTCACATGCAGTACGGCTATCTTCATTAATGTTTAGATTCTGTCAAAAAGGTCATGTCCCCTGTCATAACTTCCAAAATATCGAGACTACCAGAAATAAAGAACTTTGTCATCTGTGGTGATCCGAACAGGAACTATCCACAATTGCACATCAGATATATGCTCAACTCGTGACCTGAGCATCTTCAACAACCAAGATTCTCTCCAAGCTTCCGTAACCATATAATTCTACTGTTCAAAGTCAGACTTTTTATACCAAACAGTAAACTTCAAAATTTTTGCGATAGCAAACTTGGCGGGCTTTACTAAGTATGTGATACTATTTTCGAAGCGGATAAATTATTAATCCCCCTTTCCTCTTATAGGGAAGTCCTTGAGAACCCGGGTCCAGTTTAGGGGTTAAATTGAAAGTCACCAATTTTAAGTTCAAATGTCTACCAATTCTCACAGGGAGAGCATGCAAGCAGTACTCCAAATATTCACTGAAGTGTCATAACTGACTTAAACGGAACTTAGAAGAACGGTACTGTCGAGTTTGAATTTGATGAGAACTGTTGAAACTGTAAATTACCAAATAAAATACGGTCCAGCATGTGTTTCCTTAATCAGCGATTTAAGTGGAAAGGTCATTATTCGGAGTCTTCAAAATTCCTTGAATTTGGTTTTACAAGCGAAATGAGTGAAAGAAATCCACAAAAAGCATTTTAAAATAAACCCAGAAACAACCTTGCATGCCAAAACTCCCCACGTGGGTAATCATGAAAGTTTAATAGAACAACAACCAACCAAACTATTGATAAGCTTGTTGACCCATCAAATCGCTCTTTCAGACCGTCTGTGACTGCTCCGAAAGATGAAAGGGAGTAAAAATTTGAGGACGAGGCAAGCAGTTGGATGGGTTGTCTGAGCATCAAGGCCCGACATAATTCATGGAAGTCCTCTAGCAGGAACCCCTTCTTAAAGAGAATTGCAAGCTGTAGTCAGCTTACATGAAAACTACAATTTAACAAAAATTTTTTGTCAAGCTTAATTTTTTTAAGGCAGAAAAGGCCATTTAGAAGAATTCATGTTCCGTGGAAACCACGAGGTCTTTCTCGGGTTTCATCCAGCACTTATAACACTGCGNGGTGTAAAAATTTGAGGACAAGGCAAGCAGTTGGATGAGTTGTCTGAGCATCAGGGGCCGACATGAATCATGGAATTCCTCTAACAGGAACCCCTTCTTAAAGAGAATTGCACACTGTGGTCAGCTTACATGAAAACTACAATTTAACGAAAATTTTTTGTCAAGCTTAATTTTTTTAAGGCAGAAAAGGTCATTTAGAAGAATTCATGTTCCGTGGAAACCACGAGGTCTTTCTCGGGTTTCACCCAGCACTTATAACACTGCGTCATTCAGAAAAAATAATTAACCTTTTACAATTAATTGTTTGTTTAGTCTGTTCAGTCTCTTCCTCTTCCTACTAGAGTGGGTTCATATGATCCACCTGTCTCAGATGGCGCCCAGTGGCAGACTGACACGAAGAAAGATCATTTTTTCTCCATCACTCAATCCGTGCTGGGTCGGAAGTATTGAGATTGAGTCATGTATTTTTTCCAAAACAAGCCTTTCAAGGATCCTTGAGACCGGACTTAGAATAGATATTGGGCGANGTGTGAGGGTTGTAAGGTGTGTTGTCGTCGAATGGTTATCCCGGAATCCGTGCTGGGTCGGAGGTATTGAGATTGAGTCTTGTATTTTTTCCAAAACAAGCCTTTCAAGGATCCTTGAGACCGGACTTAGAATAGATATTGGGCCAAAATATTTATTCTTTTTTGATAATAAAAAATTAAGAACAAAATATTTAAATCACCAAAAATATTTGTTAGCACCAATTAGTAATTAAATTAATTAATAAATCTCGGAGTAAAGGTGGGTCTATAAACGCCAGCACGTTTTCTTCCGAAAAAATGTCTAACAATATCAATAATATTTTTGGCTGTTCGTTCGACTTCTTCGGGTGTCCCAATCTTAGGATTGTACTCAACAAAGTCAATAGCAGTAACGAGATCTTAATTTAAATCATTTAATACGTAAATTATTCAATTCCTCAGCCATATATAAAGCTTCCCTCATTGTTAGACCATGTGGGACTAAAATATAGGTTAACCTAATTACTTCCAGTTCCAGTTGATGGGATAAATGTTGGATCGAGTGCATCAACGTCCCAGCTTACATGGATCGGTCGGTCTCGACTAAAATATCATATTTCTTGTTACTTTGGGTTTATGTGATCAAGAGCCATATTCAAAACCATGGCTATTCCATACTTTTCCACTTCTTGCATAGAAAATACAGCGGCTTTTGTAGTTTGGGAGAAGTAACTAAAATTATCGCCACTCAAGTTACGATTCGCACTCGTCAAGATCTCGATATCCAATAAAAGCCACTCTTTCGCTCGGAATGCTGTAATATTAAATTATAACCTCACCAAGGTGTGAGCCAGTCAAAACTAGCGGGGAGATTAAGATACTTTTTCGTTTCATTAACAATCAAGCTCATGACCATTCCATGTGAATTATTGGTGGGAGACTCTTGAGGAACATTGAAATCCGCATGAGCATCTATCCAAATAAGACAGGCTTCAGGATTTGTTTGAAGATGTCCATGAATTGTCGCACATGCCATCGAATGGTCTCCACCAATGAAAACAGACAGATCATTCTCACTAGTTGATTTTTGACACATTTGGGAAATCTACATTATTGGAGAGAAGTGACCAATTTTCCAGCAGTCCCCACAGCGTGTGGATTTTTGATACACTTCACCATTGGGTCATTTTCAAACTCTTCGAATTCCAAATCACCGTAATCAACGACATTTTTGTGACCTAAAACAGTCTTAACCAAGAATACTGTAGTTCTGAATAATTTTCACAAGACCCCTCTCACGTAGATCAGAGATACACTTCACCATTGGGTCATTTTCAAACTCTTCGAATTCCAAATCACCGTAATCAACGACATTTTTGTGACCTAAAACAGTCTTAACCAAGAATACTGTAGTTCTGAATAATTTTCACAAGACCCCTCTCACGTAGATCAGAAGGTCCATATTCCGTCCCCATTCTTGGCTTTCATAGTCAAATTATACAATTACCTGTCCTTTGACAGCTGGTACTCCAATATAGCCAATAGTATCGTTTCTTGACATAATTTATTCGTTATTTTTAATTTTTTTCAAAAAATTAAGATATTTATAGAAAATTAAATGGCAATTAATATTAATTGTATTTGTTGCTAGCCAGTTATCGCCTATTGTGGTTAAAAATTTAATCGCATTATCCAATTTTTTGATTTGGGTCATAGAATCATCGAGGTCTCGGCTGTGAGAAGAGAAAAAA
>RDEW01000085.1:45974-65413 GCA_011109175.1 Dicyema japonicum
GAACTACAGCCAAGAACAGTGATCCAGGGGGCGTTGTCCGAGGAGCTGAGGTCGATTTCAGATCTCGTCGCCAGAGAAGGAAATTTTCTCTCATGGAAATAATAAATTGATCTTTTTGAATGCCGGCCAGGAATTGAGCGTCTCCTTAATAAGGTGGAATCAATGACGCCATCAGAGGATAGAAGGGAAAATTTTAACTGAATAGTCATATAGCGCCACATGGCGCTACGCTACTTGCAATTTAAAATTTTTATTTCTATATGATGATATATTATTGAAATTATTCAATCCTGGGAAAAGCCTTATTAAATTCAAGAATTTCGGGAAGAATAATAAACTAATAATTAAGTTATCCAATTTCTCATGCTTTGCTGAGAAAAGCGGCGAGAATTTCAATTTTCAATACTGCAGACTTTTTTGGCTCATGGCACAGATTAAACTAGATGAATTTCATTTTTTGTAAGTGCCAAAATTATAACCATTGATCCACGTTAACGATTTAAGGAGGACTAGAAGGCTGTATACTCCTGTAGTTTGTTATAGAGGATGTAGGGTCCTCTGGTAGATCCATTTAATATCCTGTTCTTCGAAAGACAGATTTTTATTTCTGAGATAAATAAGAATCTATTATGGCTGAAATAAGAGCATTTAGATAAAATATACGTCCGTGGTTTTTTTGGTTTTGGTCAACCTGACCTTATTGTAAAATTAGGTTTTCTTAGAATCACCTTTACATTTCTTCCTAATAGCTGTTGATTTCAAGTTTGACTAATGACTGTCTTAATAAAGACCTCCTCCATCTACTAAAGGCCTCTAGTCACTTAATGACGCCTAAGACGAAACCTACATGCGTTACTTGGAGATCTTGTCTAAAAACAGTCAATATCATTTATTCAAGTCTAATTAGCCGAGCTGAGGAGAGACTATAAAGGTAAACTAACTAGACTCTCATGATTCTGGGGGAATAAGTTTATAATAGATTGTACATGCAAAAATAATTTCGAAAGAACAAAGATTGCCAAATTCTTGACTTTGTTGAAGAAATAACTACAACTCCTTATTTATCTTATCTAGGAGATGCTATAAATGCAAAGTTCATCCAAAAGTAAGATTGAAACTTATTAAGTCTATTTAAGCGCATTGGCAATCGCTTCTTCAATAGTACAATTTCCTCATGGATGGATATATTTTTATTAGTCCTTTCTAGTCTATAAATGCAAAGTTCATCCAAAAGTAAGATTGAAACTTATTAAGTCTATTTAAGCGCATTGGCAATCGCTTCTTCAATAGATACAATTTCCTCATGGATGGATATATTTTTATTAGTCCTTTCTAGTCAAGTCGTCTACACCCATCTTCACTATAGACTAGAATTTCCCAAAGTGGCAATATCGCCCTCTTGCGTNTTTACATAATTTAATAATTATACACCCAATTGATTGAGGATCAAAGAAGTAGGATGACGCGACTGAGGCTGGGATCGTCAATTGATTTTTTCAATGATGGTGTTGTTGGTGTTTTTGCATTAATCGCTATACTCACCACCAAATCAAGTAAACCGCACACAATTGGGGAAGAACTTATAATACCATCAATTCGACAAGTGTTTACAACAGAAATACACCAACCTCATCAGAATATTAGTTAGTTACCATTTACCTTACTAAGGTCAGCTGCCATCAAACGTCCAGCTGAGATTGCAGGGAGCTTCCATAAGTCAAATTTTAATGTTGGTCACCTCCTCTTGGGGAAATTTGGATGCTATTTTTTTCATAGAAACCTAAAGACTATCTTCACCCCTCTCCGAAGGGATTTCTTTTCAGAAAATCCCTCTAGCTGTCATCGAACTAGCGAAAACTAGATGAGTAAATACTTCATGGATATTAATCGTTATTACTTCCTTATTTAAGCTTTGCATAAAATGGGGAGATGCAGGAATTGCTTTAAGCCCAAAACTTGGAAACTGCTTTATTTATTACCCTTTCAAGAAAAAGAATCCAGTGGCTAGAAAAAGAATTAGAATAGAAGAACGTCCCAGAGATCTGGAAACTGATATCAATGTTTGACATGAATCGATTTCTTTGTCTTAAAGATGTCTCATGTTTTGATAGTTAGTGATGAGAGTCAATTTGAGTCTATCAGAGGATTTTACCATAATTTATTTTTTTAATTTTTATAACGGGGATTAATGAAAAACTTTGAGAACCCCTGATCTAGAGCAAATGGTTTCTACTATTACCAGGATCGAGAGTGCTCACAAAACAGTGATTCAAATAGCAATTTATCAACATAAAATTTGATGGTTGTTATGTATGCTTTTTGTTGAGAAGTCTCTAATTACTTTGCTTTATTTTTTTGAAAATGTTTAATGACATAGAAAATGTTTCATTTTGCGTAATTGCACCTAGCAACTTCAAAATGACTATTCCTTTTATTTTTTGCTCTAGATAAATTCTTAGTCTCAATCCGAGAGTGATGTATTCCAAAGACATCTAAACCTTCTCACAGGCATTCAACAAAACGATTAGTAAAAAATATTGAAAATTAATAGAATAATTAACCTCATGACATTTTTCGGTCGAATTACTAATATACGCGTGATTAAACACAACAATTTGACATATATGATTCTCAAAGGCATTCAACAAAACGATTAGTAAAAAATATTGAAAATTAACAGAATAATTAACCTCATGACATTTTTCGGTCGAATTACTAATATACGCGTGATTAAACACAACAATTTGACATATATGATCGATAGTTCGCAATTAATTCCAAAATGAGTGCAATATCACAATTTTCGAAAATCTGTAAGGGAGAGATCAACAACAAATCAGATTATTCCATAAATGAAGTATTTATCGGCCCAAAATTTATTCATTCTAACAAACCTAACACAAAATTTGAAAAAAATTTTCATCTTCCAAAGACATTCACCACACGCAGAGGACAGATTGCTTTGATTTCCAGGAAAGATTTGATCATTGCAGATTCAAACTCAATCAATATTGATGATATAAAATCTGCCTACAAATATTACATAGGACAAATTGCTTTGATTTCCAGGAAAGATTTGATCATTGCAGATTCAAACTCAATCAATATTGATGATATAAAATCTGTTTACAAATATTACATATACAAAGTACATATTTGTAATATGTCAACTAAGATAAAAAAGAAAAACATGAATGACGTAATTTCGCGACTAATAGCGAGTCATGTTGAGAGAATAAAAAATTCAAGTTGGCTCGATCAGTTTCATAATGTCTCCACAATGATTTACTATTTGAAATTATCGTTAAAGTCAAAAAAAGAATTCAAAGTAGTCAAAAAAATAAGTGGTTCCATTTATTTAACCCGCAGTTCGATCTCTCCCTAAAAGTTCATTTTTTCGCAAAATAAGTAACTTTTTCAGTTTTAAAGTAACCATTTTAAATATTTAAGAAATCTTCAATCGACGAAACAATAGATTTTTTCAACAAGCTAGCAAAAAACCAACAAATTTCAAAAAATATGAAACCCAATCGTGTAAATAAAATTTTAAAAAATGCTAATTATAGAAAAGCTGACGAAACGGGTTTTTTGAGTAAGTAATAAATAGGAAAAAACTTTAGTGAGAGAAAATACCTTCCTAGGTTGGCTCGTAAAGGTATAATAACGTGATAAATAAGCAATTCTTCAATCCAACGTAATCACTGCACGTGACATCCTAGGTACTGAGATTCGATTATTTAGAATATTGCGAAAGTCAGAAAAAAAGTAAAAAAACAGAATTAGTCCTTAATTTAATGATAAATAGTTGGAAGGGGGAAGTTTAGAGGATGAAGGGGAAACTGAAAAGTCCGAACATGAAATTAGTGATTCAGACATTTATACGATCTACCAAAATACGGGAGACATTCTGAAAGTAAAGACTGTCAATGTTATTAGATTTACAAAGAAGGAGATTACAGATTGGAAGAAAAAAACAGAGACGACTCTATAAATGAGATTCCAGAAAGTTCAGGTTGATTTTGTGAGAATACAAAACAGCAAAAGAAGAGAAATCAAGAAAATCTACTTTTGATTTTTTAACAGGAGGAATCGACTTCGACAAAAATAGGATTCGAATTTAATCACGAAGACATTATGAACGACATATTAACTTTTACTCAAAAATCAAAAATTAGTATAAACTGGGATGAAGAAGGAATTGAAATTCAACAGCAATCAAAGTTGCCCCATTTGGGGAGAAGGGATTCAGTTATAATTAGAAAATCAGACACTAATACAAACGTAAGAAAAAAAACGATAGATTCGAAAGTTTCTCAGAAATTAAAAACTTTGAGTTTCGATAACGCAATAAGAAAAAATCAGATTGAAGAGGAGACAGATAATCTCGGAAAAGAAACAGGTAATCTTGCTCAAAAAATGAAATTCAAATCTTCAGATATAATCGCCGGGCTAAGAGAAAAAGGACTTGGAAACGCTAAAGATGAAAAAACAAAAAAAATAAAGAAACAAACAATCATTCATGAAAAATCGAAAATATCAAATGGAATCACTAATAATACGATTATAAAAACAAAAAACGGTATTTAATGTCGTAAATGGCAGAAAAACTTGCGAAGGTGGTTAAAATATCCACAAATGAAAAGCTGAAGATTGTGGACACTTATGAAAACTTGGAAATAGTTATTCCAAATTTTTCCATTATGGATGACATTATATCTCCTTTGCCGGAAAATATTCCCTTAGAAAAAAACCCATCTCCTATGCCAGAAAACATTCCTTTAGAAAAAAACCCATCTCCTATGCCAGAAAACATTCCTTTAGAAAAAACCAGCCCAATAGTTTCCGATAACGAAAAAATAATAACAAAAATTAAAAGTTCTTCTATTTTTGTGAAATATTGATCAATATATTTTCAGGTTTTGAAATCGCCTTCGAGTACAATTCTACAAGAAAATGATCTCAGGAATGAGCTTTACAGCGGAGATTATCAGTTTAAGAAATTTTACCCCATCGAAACTATATTTTTGTGAAATATTGATCAATATATTTTCAGGTTTTGAAATCGCCTTCGAGTACAATTCTACAAGAAAATGATCTCAGGAATGAGCTTTACAGCGGAGATTATCAGTTTAAGAAATTTTACCCCATCGAAACTATATTAGAAAGTAATGATGAGGTCAATCGTATAATTAAATTATCAAGGACGTTAAAAAGAAGAAGGATACGCTTAATTTAAATATGAGTGTACACGATTTGAAGAGAAGAAAGTTGATTGAACAAAAGAAAGAGAATGCTAGACAATTGATGTTAGAAAGAATGGAAAGAAATAGACTGAATAATCTAAGATCCCAAATTGATGATGAGATCGAGGAAGACGTTGAAGATATGATCAGAGATAAAGAAGAAAAAGAATTGTTTTGGAAACTTTTATGCATCATTTAGGGCTCAAAAAGAATCTGAAGAAAAGGAAGCTACTTATATAAAAATGGTGGATGAAGCCAATAAGTCCATTGAAACTATCAAAAAAATCGAAAAATTGGAAATACAGAAGAAAATGGAAGAATACAAAAAGAAGATGATGGACTCAGCCAAAAAAAATATAGTGAGCCCAACAAAGCCTTCAGAATGTGATCTACAGGAGAAAGTTCCTGTTTTAGAGTATCAATTACAATATTGACTAAATCACTAGAGAGAAGCCTGAAATGGACATTTCCAAGCTTCCCCCTAAACCTCTTGAAGAATTTAACCTTCTTTACGAACAGGGAAGTTGTATCAGTCGTGCATTCGTCTATTCGTACTTTAAAATTTTTAACGTTAACGTTTGAGGGTTTTTAGCAACAAATTTTGATTCAATTTTGTTAAATGATTACAAATACAAATATTAAAGCCGTTTCTATTAACAACACTTTCTAAGGGCTTCGACATTAAGCACTCTTAATACAATAATTATTATTAAACCATGCTATGAGGATCGCAACTCGCCCTTACGAATGGCTAGGAAATCCACTAGAAAACTTATCCAATCATTCATATGGTGTAGATTATCGGGGAGAATAACTAACCTGATTAGAAAAGGGTCATGAAAAACCCAGAGGTCCCGACACCAAAGTTAACATGAAAGTTTATGTTGGTGAATACTGAGTAATTTTTTTTCTGAATTCTAAAATGAATAAAATTTTAAGGTGAGTTATTAACCGCATGCTTGAGGTTTATTTTAATATTCAAATCGTCTTCGAAACGATCAGTAAAAGTACTATTGTTGATATGGGAATGGTTCGGAGACTCAGTAGAGAAGCGATGGATTCGACACACCTTGGAATTGTCATCACAAATAAGAGTTTCCACTGTCTCTTGGCAGTTGGAGCATTATTTACCTCCCCAATTCCTTCAAGTGAAAGAAACTTGTAGTTAACAGAAAAGCAACAACCAGGGATTAATCTGATGTATAGAAATCGAAGAAGGATAAGGACAAAAGTAGGGTTCTTGTGGAAGTTTTGAAGGAAGGGGTGACAAAACTGAACCTATTCAGATAGTCTTGTAAAATTGTAGCAAAAATTCGCTTTCAGCAATGTTCCGTGACAGATGCTTTAGAACAATATATCTCCCTTTTTTCGTATCGCCCCTATGAAAAAATTTTCGCCCCTGTCAATAATTTATCGCCCCCATAATAACCATAGTAATGTTATAATTGATTAGCAATTTTTATTGAAAGACACTTGACCTTGCTAAAGGTTGACCAGATACTCTGTATTTGGGATTCTTTTAGTAAGTCTCTTGCAGATACTCAAATTATTATGCTTTTTCCGCATCAAATGGTTATGTTATTTCAGTTCAATACAATTTTTATGGGAATATGGTCGCATTTCCTATTTCGTTTAATTTTATAAATTATTTGTATTACAATATTTATAGTTTCAGAAGTTCGACCGATCAATTATCTTGACAAATTGCGCCTGCGATAAATTCAATGGATATCGCATTTTGTATTTTTGTTTTAAGAATTCACATAAGCACAATATTTGCCGACAAGGCTATTGCAAAATCAAGTACAGAAAATATATTATTTTTTAGATATCATTTAAATTTTTTAAAAGTTAAAAATCTTGTATCGATTTTTAATAATAATTTAAAAGTAACAATTAAGGACATATTGTAAATTCTTCCTGGCAATCTATCGTTACTGATTGGAATAATTTTTGTAATTTGGAAGATTCCGTTTGAGGAATATGATTTTTAGACATCTCTGCATACGGAAGTATAACACTATAGACCAGGAGTGTCGACAAGCATTGTTGCAGCCCGATTTAATTGCTATAAAACACAAAAAAATTGTTTTGTTATTTTTTAATTGTATTTGTAAATCTAGTTTGTCAATGCCACATGTTTTTTCTGGAATTGAGAGACGGTGTTTGAACGATGAACAAAGAGTGTTTCAAGATAAATGGAAACTTGTCTATTTTTGTACAACGGTTGATTAAAAAAATACATTGTTTGATGTGTAACCAGATTATCGCTATACCGAACGAATAAAGCCTAAAAAGGCATTATTAATCTAATCATCTATCAATAATTATTTAAAAGGTATCAAGTTGCTTAGTAATCAAGAAGGTTCAATGCGTGTTTCAAAGCTAAACGAATTGCGAAAAAATTAAACTGCNAAAATACATTGTTTGATGTGTAACCAGATTATCGCTATACTGAACGAATAAAGCCTAAAAAGGCATTATTAATCTAATCATCTATCAATAATTATTTAGAAGGTATCAAGTTGCTTAGTAATCAAGAAGGTTCAATGCGTGTTTCAAAGCTAAACGAATTGCGAAAAAATTTAACTGCGTTACATACTCATTTCAAAAAGTCATAATCGAAGTACTGCATCAGTTACTGTAAGCTGTGAAATCAGCAGAATACTTTATAGTCTACCTTCATCCTTACTTTTCGAGGACTACCTAATCATTTCATTTTCCAGAGTGCAATAAAGAGATTTCTTAGACCTCGTTGTTTTATCTAGCAATCGAGAGAATCACCAAACTTCCGAGCTCGTCCCAAAACCTATGATGTCTGGATGATTCGGCTTTTCGAGGACTACCTAATCATTTCATCTTCCAGAGTGCAATAAAGAGATTTCTTAGACCTCGTTGTTTTATCTAGCAATCGAGAGAATCACCAAACTTCCGAGTTCGTTTCAAAACCTATGATGTCTAGATGATTCGGTTTTCGAAGGAACCCCAGATATTGTCTTCCAAAATTTGGAGGCGATAATTCCAGCCCTGTCAGATGCTTGACTGGAATTATTTGAGTAAATGAGAAATCTACAATTTTGGTTTCCAAAATTCAAAAGCTGTATTATTTTTTGCAAAATTACTACCTGGAAGTATTTCCACGCCCGATGAAGATCTCATATTCCTCGGATCCTTAATCAACTGCGTGCAATGGGGAGAGGTATACATTTACTCGGTGAAACTCTTGATCGCTTGTGTCTAATTGACGTGCATACATCATTATTCCTCCTAAAGAACAACCTCAACGTAAATAGGCTAGCATATGTCCTGAGAACTTCTCCCTATTTCACACAATGCGACCAACTCACAAACATTGACAGGATCTTCTGTTCGACCGCGGATCATATCTTTAACCTTCACTTTGAGGAATACTCATGGAAATAGGTCAGACTCGGAGGGCTTGGAATTCGCAGCTCTGTAGATATTTCTCTTCTTGCATATATCTCATCACTAATAACCTGTAATACCCTTGTCAAGAGGATTCTACATTCCCTCCCTGAATTTCTACTGACTAGGACGTCGGTCATGTTCGTGAGCCCTACCTATCAGTTTTCCCAATTTTCCATGATCTCTCAACGAGGTCTGGACGATTCCATATGCCGGATGTCATTTGAAGATCTGCTGGTTTTATCTAACCAACATCACTGTGGTTGTTTGTTTCGGGGGCGTTTTTCGAGAGCGATCCATGGCTCAACTCCATTCCTAATTGAGTTTTGGGTATTTTTCTGGATGATGAATGAGCCCGTATTATGATCTCATTACGACTTGGTTTAAAAGTTTGTGTGCCACATTCATGTCGATATGGAGACCAGATTGACTGCTTTTGCCCTGCACTCTTTATGCAGGAAAAGTGCAGGCAGATCTACCAAACAAATGGCCTTGAAAGAAGTCATTAGGCGAGCTTTGGTCGACGCAGGACACCCCTATATGCTCTAATCAGTCGGATTTTGCAGGCATGACGGGAAATGACTAATTTGGAAGACAATCTTCCAAGTTAAAGTCGGAAAACCTCTTGTCTTGGACCTTACTTGNCCCTGCACTCTTTATGCAGGAAGACTCCAGGCAGATCTACCAAACAAATGGTTTTGAAAAAAGTCATTAGGCGAGCTTTGGTCGACGCAGGACACCCCTCTATGCTCTAACCAGTCGGATTTTGCAGGCATGACGGGAAATAACTAATTTGGAAGACAATCTTCCAAGTTAAAGTCGGAAAACCTCTTGTCTTGGACCTTACTTGCACCGACATATTCGCCCCTTGCAATCTACTCCAGAGTACCTTTAGAGCTTGTTCTATCGCTGAGAAGTCCGAGAGGTCAACATGGGAAAAATACGTGGTCCTAGAAGAGTATTTTTTGTTTGTTCACTCGCCGTTGAGATGTCTGGTTCCCTTGAGCCTGCGATTATTCTGCAGTAAATGAATTTCTAAATCCAATCAAAAGAAAATCTAATTGTATGGCAAACGGGCGGATAAATCAGTATAATAAGTTTCGGGCCAAAAATTTGGAGGCTCCGGGTTCGAATCTCGCTGTGTCTATTCGGTAGACGGTTACACGCATCTACGATGCTTTGGGTTGACGAGGTACACTGTCATCAGTGTTTCATCATTGAGGAACCGGATTGTCTTATGGGACTCACACACAAGCAAAAAGAACGAGAAGTCAATAACATTTTCAATGTCTTGGATATGCCAAAAGTTAAATTCCTGGAACTTTGAAACGAATCAGGATCAAGGAGTTAGTTAGTTTGGTTACCCTTGGTCTTTGGAATAATTTTAATTTAATCTACTGTGGTACCGCGTTCATTGAAAAAATTAAGTCTGTTGTTATAAAATATCCTCATGAATTTTCTACAAGCACAATTAAATCTTATCTGTAATTTACACTTGTAACTGCAAAAACAATTTTTTACTGAATCACATAGTAAGTTATTAAACATTTTTTAACCTTAAAATTTGAAAAAAAATTAACCTTAAAATGTTAACTTTATTAACTTATAAATCAAACTTTTTAACCTTAAAATTAAAAAATTTAACTTTATTTATTCTCAATTTAAATTTGTAAAATATAGATACGAAACAATAAAAAACAAAACCTCTGATGAAGATTGCATTATGAAAACTATTCCGCTAAAGAATGAAGTGATGTCTGCGACGGTAGGACGTGCGACAAAAATGGAAGAGGGCGGAACTACTTCTCCACCTCTCTTAGGAAGCGGAAGCCTGTAATGAAGTATTGGAAGATGGATTTGGTCGGCACAAGAAGATTTTCTCCCTTTGGTTCCTTCCTTGGATTAATTAGATGTGACTGTTTGTGCTGGGTTTACAATGGTAAGCCTGGGGTTGATAACAATAAAAGACAAATGTTGTTTTAAAGACTATTTATTGAGAATGGACATTACGTAATTTTTTAGATTTTGTGTAGAAAAGTTTTTGTTTGTCTTTAAAAAACTCTTGAATTGCGTAAAACATTTTTCGACAGGTGCCAAGGATGGCTGACAATTTAGAAAACGAATAATCTTAATGCAGATGAATGCATTCATCTGCATGTAGATTGTATGGCATAAAGAAATCTTATCGTCTAAAAACAAACTCAGTTCGATAATGTGTTATGACGCAGAGGGTAGAAATCAGAGTTGACACTTCCATCATGACTGACACTGAAGTGCTGCGCAATAAACCAGACATTTTTGTGTATGAAAAAATGAAGAATGAGATTGTGATTATACAAGTGGAATCACCTCACAAGAAGCACTCAAACATACAAAGGTGGAAGAGCTACACAAGTATGACTTGCTCGTTGGAGAATTGAGAATGCTATACGATGCTCCTGTGAAAATTATTCCTTTGGTTATGACTGGGACGGGATTATCTCCACGTGATACAGAAATCATTTGAAAGCTTTGCCAATTGATGTGTCAATAAGAACTTACATTCAATCTGTGATGTTGAAAAAAACATTAGAAAGTATGATTGTTGAGCACAAACATGGAGTAAAGACACCGACTGAGAAAATATTTTACGCGCCGAGGAAAAGCGGGCAACTCGAAGCGGTGGATCCACAGTCCGAGGAGGAAGTGGAAGTCAGGTGGATGGCTGGTGAAGATCCTCGTAAAAGAAGGAGGATATGTTTGTTTAATCTAATATTGTATTGACACAGGTACCAATACTATACAACCATCTAATTTTCCCGTCCCATCTGCCTATTTATGGATCGATAAGGTTACTAAGGCTTTTTTCTAATACCATATTTTCTTTTATAAATTTTTTTTAATTAATATAAAATGAATAAAAATTAAATTAAGGCATCTGAATGGCCATGCTATTTCCCCTAACAATAGCCAACGAGATACGTTCTCGGAACCAACCAGTCTCTCGCGGATCCTTGGTCACAGCTTGAATCATGGAGCCGATCTTACGAACCAACTCATCTGCTTGGGGGCCAAGGATTCCTGACGTTTCCACCGCGAATGGAACAAAAAGATACTCCTCCGAAATTCTCTGGTACTTCCTCCTCTTTCGTTCTTCGGCCTGCTTTGAAGCATGTCCTGGGTCTGAAGCAGAAGCAACCAAATTAGACGGGGAATAAGTATCAACACACGTCGCGTCCCAGATCAGGTTTCGTCCGTTGGCGAATGGAAAAGTCGTCATCCCATCAGGACGTTTTCCATCGTTTCGGGAAAGACCAGCAGGTTCTAACAGGCAATGGTGTCCAGCAGAGGCAAGGGAATTTTTTAATGTCATGTTAAGATAGGAGTGCCTGGGGAAACGACCCGCACTCATCTTGCATGACAAGGGATGATAACCAAAAGGATCGATCCAACGTCCACAGCGGCATTTTCTTTTGGCACACAATTTAAGACCAAGACGAAGCGAGGTAGCTATTCTTACAGCCTCATCATCCAACAGGTTTCCAATTTCGGCAGATGGATAAGCGTTTATCCAGGCCCCCGTCGAGTGACAACTGGCTGTTTTGAGGCAGGCAAGCCTTCTTACATCTTCCGTCTTTTCAAGGGACTCTTTCTTCTTTTCGAAGACACAAAACAAATAGGACTTTTGCTTATCACAATTGGCCGGAGCATTCAGGTACAAATTCATCCATTCATCCCAGGCTCCCGACGGCGTCAGCGGTACGTTTAGTCTGGAAGTAGAGTGAAGGACCGTATCCACTAAACGCCTTGACGAGCCGAACGAAGATAAATAGGCGCCCAAAGCAACGTCCGAAGGAAGAGAAAGACCCAAACCACCGCAGGCTACAGTGAGTGAGGCCTGTAACCATCCGAAATCATCGAAACGAACATTAAGAATGGACCCCATCGTTGACCGGATATCCATATCAATTAACGTTTTAAGGTATTTTTCGGCGTAGCATGGGGATCCCCGTAAAATAAAAAGGAGTTTTGGAAGAAGGAGACAATTCTTCAGCATAAAAAAGGCGACATGACGGTACAAAAAACTCATCCTGTCGGCATACTGACGTAAATTAGTCCTCTTGCCTTCCAATAACTCCCTCACCCGGTTTACCAAAATCCCACACCCGAGGAAGTCGAGAGAATCAATATGAGTCTCCCTAACCCCTGGGATGATATCGCTGAGTTTTCTATGAAAAAGGTAGAATGAATCGGAACTCAAATTCAGATTAATTGCTTCGCACTTTTCATTGTTAAAATCCAGACCGATTTTTCCACACAAACTTCTGATCGATGCAACTTTGGAGAGAATATTATCGGGACTTCCACCGAGAATACAATCGTCTAGATACCAGACGTTTAGTGGAGTGCAACGGTCCGGGGCAATATGGTCGATAGACAAGGAAAATAGAAGAGGACCGAGTAGGTCCCCCTGTTGAACTCCGGATCCGAATGAAATAATTCCACTGCCAAAAACAAGAGGGGATGGATCCGAATACGCGAGATATACAAAGGGATAAATCTGAGGAATCCTCCTCCTACAGGTATCAAGGACGGTGTTCCTTCTGACTGAATTGAAGGCATTCCGGAGGTCCAATTTGAATAAAACTCTGTCCTCAACATTCAATTCAGCTGATTGTGACGCAAATTCTCTCACTGCGTGGATCCCAGCTTCACAGCCGCCATTGATTCCGACACAAGCTGCGAAGGACAAAATTCGGCTGAAATTCGGGAGATAACAAAACGACAAGCCATTTTTGCGGATAAACGTCGAAATACGTTTCCAATTGCAATGGGGTGAATACCACCATCTTTCTTTCCAAGGCCCGTTAGATTCGCCGAAAAGAGGAGATTCCGACCAAAATCAAAAACGTTTCCGGAAAGCATGCGAGCTACGAGATTCCGGGTTCGCTCCAAGAGTAGCGATCCAGGCCTGCTGATAGAATGGGACACCAAGTCTGACAGATGGCCAGATTTGAGAACGTCAACTCCTCCACTGCTACTTCTTCGGAAAGAACGAAGAGCGTTGTAAATGGCTGAAGTGGAAATATCATGCATAGATTGTTCTGGACGAACAGGTTTACAAAAGTCTTCTGGTTCTGGAGGATGTTTCTGTCCCAATATACAGAGTGTCTCCTGAGTGGCTTTCACCGGGAGCAGTAAGATCGTTCGTACTGCAGCAGTAAGATTGCCCTCCATCAATTTCCTCCTGACACGAGAGCGAAGCCTCTCAGGAGCCATACTGGAGTGTTTGGAATTGGACTTTGGTAAGTAATCAACTGGGAAAACAAATAATTCTTCAGCCAGGGACTCCCAAGAGGGAAGTGATCGAGCAATTTTCTTGAATAGTTTTTCATAACCTATGTGGTGTGGTAGTAACCAACACATACAGAACATCGAATCCCGCACTTGCGAGAATTAGATACTCTGCACCCTTTGCATGAGGTGTCTTCGTGTAGTACATCATAAAAAACAGACATGAATAGATAATAGGAGAAAGAACTGTATATATAAACGACGACCGACGACAACAAATAATTCAACAAATGATACTATGTTGCCCACGCGTGCGCTCTGCGCTCTCGACATATTATTTTAAAAATTTTACAGATGTAAAAAATAATTGAAATTTTCGAAGAAGGGATTATAGTTAAATGATTTTCGCAAGCAATCGTAAAACGAACTATGGGCAAATTTATCGGACATATTATGTCAATATGGGGGGAGGTATGTAAATTAATTAAAAAAAAGCAGAAGAAACCTACTTCAAGATAGAAGACACTGCTGAGCACAATAAGAAATTATATTTTGAAAGTCCAAAAATAGCGTATTCGAGAGGATTTGCTGTATTTTAAATTATATAATTGATCCTCTCGACATAATTCTAAAGAGGAGATCAACTGGAACTACTGGGTTTCAAGGTCATTGCTTATGAGTGTAACCAGACTTCCATGTCTCTTGTGCAATAACAACAATAATAATATAAGGTTTCCCGACCATTAGCATCATTTTCCTGATCAATAGCGTAACTAATTTTTTAAAGGTAAAAAAAACTTTTTTTAATTTTCTCATTTTCAACACCTCCTCTAGAAACAGTTTTTCCACGTTCTGAATAAATTTTCAATTGGATTGAGAAATGGCGAGTAAAGGCCCTACAAAAATATAGGTAGAAGATCTTGAAATAGCTTTTCCTTGTCTTGGTCTTTAGGATACTGAAAAACCGACCTCATTATGCGTTTTAAGATTTTTTTTATCCAAAAATATATTTACCCTTATTACAATGTTAATGATTGAAAGTGACGCTATTGACCTGGAATGTGATGCTATGATAGGGAAAGTGACGATAATGGTCGGGAAACCATATAAAATTTTACTGCCTTTTTAAAATCGTTGAAAGTCCGGTGAACATATTATACGGCATAGTAAAGGCTGATAAGTATAGAAGGATGAAGTAAGACAAGTTTATGTACCTCTTCAAGTTCCGCGCCATCGTCATCGAGAGAATTAAAGATATAAAAGGAAATCACTATTTTTGCAGAAGAAACTTGGATGTCTGGTTACACTTAAAAGCTATGACCATGAAACTCAGTAGTTCTAGTTAATCTCCTCGTTTTTCTTTATAATAATATTAATTCGACCCTGCCGCTGACGATTAATAATACTTTCATTATTCATATCAGCATAGACAAAACTCACATTTTATTTAAGAAGTAAAAAACAGTTATGCTAATTAATTTAAACCGAAGATGTTCTTAACTTGTTGTTCTTCGTTTTTTGTCTGCGTATGAGTCCCTTAGACAATTCGGTTCGGCAGTGATTAATCACTGATGACAGCGTCACCAGTCAATCACAGAAGCATCGTAGATGCGTGGAACCTTCGTCCGAAATGGACAGCAACTAGATTCGAACCCAGAACTATCTGGATTTGATCTCGCACTTATTACACTACCCCCATCCGATTTCTCTTTAAAAAATTATATAAATTCATAATATATTAAAATAAATAATTTAATTAACATGATATTTTAAAGTGTATAAATATTCCTAATTGCCGCTTGTGTTGTTGTTCCGAAGATGTCAAATTTCAAATGCTGCGGCACATTTTTGCGGGGCGTCTCTTTTGATAATGCACAGGTTCTTAGAAATACTGAATCCTCAATCGTTATATACGATAAACTACGGAATTCGAACATTAAACATGATTACCACAGAAAATATTACAAGAATATAAAAAACGACGGTCTCTTCAAAGTCCACTTCACTCTCCTATCAAAACGACTCAGTTTCGAGGATAAGTCGTACTTGTATCTTGCGAAAGAGTATTTCAAGGATACGGTTTGCTGAATTTTGACTTTCAGCTTCCCGGATTGTTGTGTGGGGAGGAGTTGTATGACAAATACACTGATGACATTATTTTTGTTAACCATATTTGGAAGCCCTACAAAAAGAAGGGAAAGTCTGCCTATAAATGGGAGATATTCAAACTAAGGAAGATCCTGAAGCTGATTTTCAGTGAACGAAGGTTTGAAATCCTTCACATTGGGGTCACTGAGGAGACTGATACTATAAATGTACGTTGGCGAGTGAACGGAGTGTCACGTGCTGAAATTGTGACCGCCAATCTGATTGGGAGGTCCCTTGACGGTTATTCTACGCTTTCCGTGAATAAGGAGGGTCTTTGTTATTACCATAAAGTGGATAAGGTGGAGTGTAATGTAAATGGCAGATAATCCCCGTTACTGATGAAAATAACCGAACATTGTTCACGTGGTCAACTTTGGCGGCGTTTTTTGGGCTCCAATCTGATCCAATGGATGGAGTTCTTGCTTATATCAAATTAACTGACGATCTACAAAGTGATGATTTTTATTAACTCGTTCTAACAACTTTAATTTACCGATCTAGGCAAATGAACGGCTAATTTACCTTTGTAAATGCAATATATGTTGATGGTTTGAGATAGACTGGAGAATAATGTAGGTATGATGGCCTATTATGTTGTTATGGAGTTAAGTTTGTAATTGAATTCGACTGTCGACTTTGTAAGTAATATTTTAAACCCCCGTTGTGACAACATTGGAAGCACACTAAGTTTACACAAACTTTTTGAGGTTCAGAAGCTCACTTCCATCAAATGTTTGTAGGTTGGCGTCCCAGAATCTTGCTGATTATAATGAGCGGATTCAGTTCCCGGAATATGGAGGTATATTATACCAAACTTCAATTTTATTACTTTTCATTACTTGGCACAATGTAATGCCGTTAAAACAACCACCTTTTTGAAGATGATTAGTTGTGGGATACAATGGTAATATGATTCTAAAATTATTGCCACACCAAAGATATTCAATGTTTTTCAAATATTCCTTGAGGTTTTATGAGGGCACGCTCACTAACCAATTTTAAAATCTGACGCCTTTTTTTTCATTATAATCGAATGCATTTGAATNACAATGTAAAGCCGTTAAAACAACCACCCTTTTAGTTGTGGGATACAACGGTAATATGATTCTAAAATTATTGCCACACCAAAGATATTCAATGTTTTTCAAATATTCCTTGAGGTTTTATGAGGGCACGCTCACTAACCAATTTTAAAATCTGACGCCTTTTTTTCATTATAATCGAATGCATTTGAATTCCCATGTTATATGTACGCATGAGTATTGGATAACTAAAGATAAAATTTATAGTCCTTGCTCGTAGTAGCCTAGGTATCTTTCACTCGCATAAAGTCCATCTAAACTAGTGGAAGGGGAGTAACATTTAGTCCTTCTATTGTAGGAATTTCTCCAATGGAAATTAGAGAGCAAATAAGTTTTTTCTCGTACCACCATGGCACTGGTCATAAACTGAAATAGGTGAATCACATAACTCCACTATATGAGAAGGAAAAGAGAGATTTTCAACCAAGTAGTTAGTAGAGGGGATCAAACCCCCAGAGGAAACCTTTCTGATTCAGAATCACGAAAGTGGCTGAGAATCAACATGGTGGTTAAGAAAGCCTTTAAGGACAATAATTATAAACAACAACATTTACATCAATCAATTATTTTTAATGACCTTTCTTAGTTCATTCAAAGCAGGGTCCGAATTTATGAAAGAAACTGAGTTCAATCTAAATTTAAGATGAAATAAACTTTAATTTCAAAAATTCAGATAACTTTGAGTCAATTTCGTATTTAGTATACAATAGAATCAAAATTTCAGCAGCTTTATTACGGGTGTCAAGTTCCATGTCGCTTAAAAATTTTACGAGTTGTCTAAACCCCCACTCAAATGATTCTTCTGGTAATTTCTGAGTACAAAAAGCCATCGATAAGCAATAAAACAAACTATGTGGAATTAAAACGTGCTTACTTTTCTAATTATTGGAGATCGGCTTGATGAAATACGGGAGTTGAAATCATCACTCAAAATGTACCTAAAATTTGGTAGACGTTTATACTTAATTAATAATCTACTTTGTTCTGAAGAGAAGAAAGTGAAAAGATTCCCAATGAAGTGTAGAAACGATGAAATCGCCTCGAAATTTCGGTTACTGATAATTTTGGCTAGTTCGTCCGAGATATCTGAAATTTTCTCATTTGCCAAACCTTCAGTTCTCGATAAAGCAATAAAAATTATCTCACGTGTCCTTTCAGATAAACCACGGACAATTTTGTTAAGAATCCCAACAATGTCATAAAAAATCTTATCGTTAGACGTCTTTAGCTGTTCCCAAATTAATCCGAAAACCTCAGAATCATAAAATAAACAGAATTACAAGATCATCCTTTAGCACATTGTCCAGTGACCTTACAAAAACGTCGTCTGCATAAACAAGGCCACATATCAAGCAATAAGCTATCTGTACCAGATCAGTTGAGGATTTCATCAGCATAATAATATTGAACAACGAAGAAATCACATCTAGCACATTGTCCAGTGACCTTACAAAAACGTCGTCTGCATAAACAAGGCCACATATCAAGCAATAAGCTATCTGTACCAGATCAGTTGAGGATTTCATCAGCATAATAATATTGAACAACGAAGAAATCACATCAACATCTTCAGAATAAGAGCTAACACGACTAAACTCTGAAATTACCGCTTAGCGTCAGAAAACTCTGAAGGAATCAATTCTATTGAGAAAGGGATCATTAATAGCTGAACGACCCCATACAATATTTCCTCAGTCACGTGTCGATTTCTACACTCGAAAAAAGCAAAACCTCTCAGTCATTATATGAATCATCTGAGGATTCGCGAGAAGACTAAATGCGTGCAAAATACCAGTTGAAGCTGTAAAAAGTTGATAAGAGGCAAAACAGCACTAAAAATAACCTCACAAATAAAACCTTGGAACAAATAATTAAGCTCAATTCGACCACTTTTGCCAACCCAGAAATCGAAAATATATAACGAAACGATCCCGGCTTTGTATTGTTCGATAATTCGTCGGACCAAGAAAGCAGAAAATTAAAAATGTTATTCCAAAGCTTAGTGAGGATTGAAATGAGCTTGAAATCCGTAAATTCGTCGTTCGTCTAGACTTGACAGCCAAAAATACATTCGAAAGCGCTAACAGAATGCTTATAACACCATCACATGATCCGCAGGCCAAGGAAGGACGGTTGTGAATCTACCAATATTTTCGGACACAACCTCATTGATGTTCTGAAGAATATCCTCGACGTTTAAGATAGTGGATTCGACACTCTCCTCAACAACGTGCCGGCAAAAAGAGTGGGAATAGAAAAAAAGCGT
>RDEW01000085.1:82559-98474 GCA_011109175.1 Dicyema japonicum
GTCCTTGTCATCATCGACCTCATTTTGAGTGCTAGGTCGAAGCCGGACGAAATCTGTTATCCGCTATCCATCGTCTTGTTTCAAGGATTGTCAATAGGGATATTCCCAGATATGCTAGAGCAGGGGTGTCAAACTCATTTCGCTTCGAGGGCCGCATTTATAATATTTTCTTATAAAGGGATGATTAGTTTTGATATATTATTTTTTAAAAATTATTTATTATAATGAAAAACCAAAAATAAGAGAAACTTATTTATTTAATTACAGCTTTTTAATTTTTGGTGAGCTGCTAGACATCGTTTTTGGATACAAAATTTTGATATATCAGGGTCTACTTTTCGTGTAGATCCGACTCTTATTAANTTATTTATTTAATCACAGCTTTTTAATTTTTGGTGAGCTGCTAGACATCGTTTTTGGATACAAAATTTTGATATGTCAGGCTCTACTTTTCGTGTAGATCCGACTCTTATTAAAGCGGATAAATTTTCACCAGTTTATCGCGTTCTTTTAACAGTTTTTGTCAATTTCATTAATAAAAGTTGTTCACGCACGTACCGAACTAAACAAAGAAATGATTTTTGTCGCAAAATTTTTAAAGTTTTTAAACTTTCCTGGAAGATATGAAAATAAGCAGTTTTTCCAACCTCAAAATATTTAGCGTTAAATATAGAATCTGATTAGATTTTCAATAGTTCTTTTTTAAGCTTTCATTTGCTTTTCATTTTGTTTGTGTTTTGGCCATTCATTTCCATAAATAGAATTATTTTTGGTCTCAACAATAAAATATTTTAACAACTTTTTTAAGTGCTAACCAGCGGATTGGATTATAAAAAGGAATGTCGCTGAACTGATTATTCATATCTATCGTCTCAACAATAAAATATTTTAACAACTTTGTTAAGTGCTAACCAGCGGATTGGATTATAAAAAGGAATGTCGCTGAACTGATTATTCATATCTATCAGCAGTTTACTAAACTGCCTGTGGTTGAGAGCATGATTTTTGATGTAATTTACTGTTTTCAAGACCAAAAATCGTATTTTGCATTTTTAAAATATTTCAGTTCAAAATTTCTTATGAATAATACAATGAAAGTGAACAGATTATGACCCTGAATTTAACTTTTCTATTTCAGCCTCCAATTTGGCAACAACACCAGCATGTTGTCCAACCATATTCGGATCACCATAGGTGCACAAACATACAAGCTTTTTCAAATCAATTTGTAGTAGTTTTACAAAGATGTCTTTACTTATAGTGGTGGTACCAGTTCTTCATAAATATTAAAATCTAAATCACAGACTCTAAAAGATTGCTAATTGTGCAATTCTAACAACGTCGACTGTTTCATGACCGCAATAGAAAAATAGTCGATTTTAACAATTCGGACTTTAATTGGTGTTTCAAAGATATTTCATTAATGTTTTCGGTTAATGAAATATCTTTAAACAAGTGGGAGTTGTCGGGACAAATAATTTTTGCTGTTTTTACAAGCATTGCTTGATGAAATCTCCATCGCAGTATGATTTTCCTAAATTGCAAGCATTTTGCTGATTTCATATCTTGCAGTAACTGATGCACTACTTAGATTATGATTTTTTGTGACATGAGTCTGTAACACATTTAAATTTTTCACAATTCATTTAGCTTTGAAACACACATTGGACCTTTTTGGTTAATAAGCAACTTAATATCTTTGAAATAATTGTATGATCGATGATTAGATTGGTAATGCCTAGGCTGTATTCGTTCGGTGTAGCGATAAACTGGTTACACATCAATGTATTTTTCCATCAACCGTTGTGCAAAAATAGACAAGTTCCCATTTATCTTGAAACACTCTCCGTTCATCGTTCAAACACCGCTTCTTAATTCCAGAAGAAACATGTGCCATTGACAAACAAGATTTACAAATACTATTAAAAAATTAATTAAATGTAAAAAAATAACTTTGTTTAAAATGATTTTTGTGTTTTATAGCCATTAATTGGGCCGCATCTATACTTGTCGAGGGCCTCATGTTTGACACCCCTGTGCTAGAGATATTTCATTTGGCGCGAACCTCATCCATTCGACAAGCGCAATGTTATCCGTCTGCAAAAAAAACGTGTATCTATTCGGCTGGCACCAAAGTTTTCACCTATGCAGATTGAGGTGGGGGTCGGAAATGGTTGCAACACTGTCATCCATACAACAAGATTCCGAGGACTCTGGGAGGAAATTTACTTGCTGTTAAATTGGATATCTTCAATACATTTAACAGTGTTAGGCGGGATTGCCTCTTTCAAGCTTCTGATATCTGGAAACTGGTCACCCTGCCATATGGTACGGACAGCATTCTTGTCTTTGGAGACAATATTTTCTGTTCTCACATTAGTGTCTAGTAGACCACTCCTTTTTGCTCTAACCGTCGATGATGTTGCACGCATTTTTTGTTTCCGGTTCAATGGTTTCTGATTGACGCCACGATCGGAGAATTCCAGGACTTCGTTTTGAAGGATCTCCATGTCATTGACTCGTCCTTGAGAGGTCTCGGTTGAGGTGTTAATACTGAGAACATCGGAGGAGGTGATCCATGTATCATTCCTTTGTGTTACCATAAATGTATGTAGTTTAGTGAAAATACCAAAATATATTTTCACTGTAATATTCACACTTTGTTACAATTTGGAAATTCAAAGATTTTCAATTAGCCGCGAGTTATCCATATTTGCCCTCGTTATTAATAAGCACTGAAGTTTCTTTTAACGCTTTATAACTAAAATATATGTAAACCTCGTGTTATTTAGATAAATAAGGCATTAAATAGCATTTGACTTATGCGAGTTCCACGCGATGGCCCAGGAAGCCCCTATCAGAATCATTTGATCTAATTCCGTATTACATTGTCCTTAAAGCATTTCTACTTGAACGACAACAAAGATTCTTGGGCGGACAAATGACTAAACAACCCCCTCTACATCATTTTTGTAAAATACCTCAAAAACCATTTAAGATACGAGAAAACTCAGAACAGTTATGAAGAGCGGTTCAAGGTTCCCGTCCCCGCCGGTTTCGACATTCCTCTTGTTACTTGGATTCACATAGATGGACATTCTTTCTCTATCAACCTAGTGGTCCTGGGTCAATAATAATTACGGTACACATAAAGTAGCTAATGGCTCTAAGGGACTTGTAGAAGCGCCCAACACTCTCAGTTTTACCCTCGATGGCAATCGGTCACTTACATGTTAATGAGGTTGGAGGCAGCTAAAAGTAGATCTGAACCTTTCTGCCAAGATTTAGATTAAAAAACATACATTTTATAGTTTGTAGATGAAATGAGAGAACTTAAGTATTGTTTTGTAGATTTTCGAGGTAGAGTGGGAGGTACTCTTTATTATCTGTTCGGGAGTTAATAAGTGAAATACGTGGGGATGGTGAAAAATTAGTTCAGCCAAAACATGGTGAAAATTAATCAGTAAAGACAAAATCGATTGGAANACATTTTATAGTTTGTAGATGAAATGAGAGAACTTAAGTATTGTTTTGTAGATTTTCGAGGTAGAGTGGGAGGTACTCTTATTATCTGTTCGGGAATTAATAAGTGAAATACGTGGGGTTGGTGAAAAATTAGTTCAGCCAAAACATGGTGAAAATTAATCAGTAAAGACAAAATCGATTAGAAGAAAAACATTTCTCCTCCTAATTCCTTCTCTAAGTACATTGGTTCCAGAAACACGTGCTGAAGTCTAAAAAGTGTAAATTTTTCATTTGTCAAAAGTGAATTTAAAATCTCTTCAGTCATCACCCTCAGAACGAAAATTGAGGAAATTCTGAAGGAATAAAATATGTATAAAATTTTTAAAATAAATTTTATTTAATTTTATATTTTTTATGGGAGTTGTGTTATGTGGGGCGATTCAGATTCCGATGTTCCGACAATGAACAGTGTTTTTGCCGTCGATGATAGCTTCCATGTGGAAGAGGATCAACTGGAGTCGTTTATTCCAAGCAATGGATCTGAATTACTTGCTTTAATAAGGGCAGAAAGAAAGTTTGCTTAGCAATAATATATAGTTTCCTTCCAAAAGTCTCTATTGCTGCTTCTGGAAATCCAAAATCATCGATTCCAACTCATATGGATGAACCGAGTTTTGAATGTCCTAACAATTTCATCCCCTCAGACGAATTCCGTCGTAAACAAAACGAGATCTTCACCGAAATCCGCGAAAAGTTCGAGACCAATCGTTCTCTATTCAAACCGAGAAAATTAACCTTCAAAATCCCAAAGAACAAGACCATGTGGAAAGAGTGCCTGCTTTTGGCCTTTCAAGAAAGCACTCCTCAGCCTATCCTGAGTTTGATCTACAAATTACGTCAGAAGGATGTTTTCCTGGCATTGACTGCCATAAATGAGTGGCTTAGTGATAACAAAATTACCCACGTGTGCGGAATGTGGGTTTATTGCCTTTTGATTTGTCCCACGTGGCCAATTTACCCTGATTTGCACTCTTTGCTTAGAGATATCGCTCGTAAACTAATATTAGAAAGAAAAGAGCTGAGTCACGTGTCTGATTTTAGTGATACAGAGAGATTGAACCGAATTAATCTTTTTTTAGTCATTATTTGTGATTACTTTGGGCAATCTGATTTGCTTTTATTGTAAATTTATTTTTGAATAATATTTTGATATTTATTGGAGAATATAACATATTATTTTATAGTCACGTGAGGACATGGACAATTTGTTACACATGAATTAACTTTGAGTATGAAAACACTCAGAATCCGAGTAATTTGATGACCCACATTATTATTATTAACCCCAGGCTTACAATGGTAAGCCCAGCACAAACAGTCACAAATAATTAATCCAAAGAAGGAACCAAAGGGAGAATATCTGCTTGTGCTGACCAAATCCATCTTCCAATAATTCATTAGATGCTTCCGAAGAGAAGTAGGTCTGCCCTCTTCCATTTCGTTCCACGTCCTACCGTCGCAGACATCATTCCATTTCGTTCCACTTCAGTTGAATAGTTTTTCATAATGTTATCTTCATCAGAGGATTTGGTCAGGGAGAAGGTAAGAAGATCCCTTTCAACTGCTGTGTCGTGCCAGACGGACTCGTCGTCTCACGGGTGGGGCCTGTTTGACAAGAATTGACCTTTGCTGAAAATTCCATCTTTCAGATTCGAATCCACGACCTTCAACAATCCGATGTCATAGACTTTCGTTCAGCCAGAAGGCTTATGACCCTTATTTATTTAATAACCCCGAAAAGGGAACACCAAAAAAGAAGGAGCAAACCAACTAATTAAGTTATCCCGGTACACCTCTACAGGATCGAGAGGTTTTTCCTATGTTCCTCCACAGTACCCACCGCTTTCCTGTATAGACGACGATCATCTTTCACTAGAGTTTGAAGAGGTGAGCGTTCAACTACAACACATTTGACTTCATTGTCTCAATTTATATCAGAAGGGTACGGCTTTCCTGTATAGACGACGATCATCTTTCACTAGAGTTTGAAGAGGTGAGCGTTCAACTACAACACATTTGACTTCACTGTCTCAATTTATATCAGAATGGTTCAATGAACCGAAACGCCGTCTACGGACAATATTGGTTTCCCTGGACAACCAGAAAGCATTCGATTCTGTCCCGAGAACATTACTCACGAAAAAGGTTTTTGACACCATCATTCAGCCGGCTTTGAAAAGATGGATAGCCAATTTTCTTTCCGGAGAAAAAGGACATTTATGTATAGGCCACGCAAGATCGAGGTCCCGTATTCTACCAAATTGCTTCCCTCATGGATCACCCCTCTCTCCGGCGTTATTCAATTTATTCCTAAACGATTTACCCTGCCTTGGAGGACCAGATTCAATGCTTCTCGCATATGCTAACGACCTCATTATCGCTAGCAGGAACAAATACGCGGATATGAGCTTCAGTCACATATTGACGACCTGGGAGCCTGGTTGAATTTTAATCGTCTCTCCATATCCAGGGATAAATCATCGTATACTATCTTCACTACAGACAGAGAAGAAAAATATACACTGGATTTGAGCATATATGGAGACTCTTTACCTTTACAGATTCATCTAACTATTCTGGGAGTGACTTTCTAACCTTTGATGACATTTTCTCAACATGTGAAGAACGTTATGACAAAGGGTTTCAGGAAACTGAATATAATGAAACCGCTCTTAAAGTCCAGGCCGTCACGGGAATGCGCTGTCGTCTTGTACTATGACCCACATCATTCTTATAATGTGACCAAACAGTTTCCAGTACGTCTTCATGATCAGAGTAGTTAGAGGTGCCTTCCCCAATCGGATTCCTCTGCAGAGATGAGAGAAGGCTATTTCGTACGGTATTGGGAACAATGGGAAACCACAGACTTCTGATTACGGGAACTGGGATTACTTAACTGTCTAACGTTTCTTTTTTCTTTCTCGGTGATCCCGGGGTTCTAAATAAATAAATTCAAATTTACTTGTAATGGATTTTGATATTGAGAATTAGGTAACGCTTAGCGCCTGTGACAAAATACCTTAAAAACCACCCAAGATATGAGAAAACTATATTTTCTTTCTGGGGAGCCATCCAGGATTATCATCCACGTAGTATAGAACCTCCCACATCTCACTCTGGAGTCACTTAGTTAGTTGGGTCGTGGACTATGTGTTGTCCGACTAAGTGATCGTATCATTATACTAATTTACAACACTCTGATAACTGGGTCAAGTGTGTCTGCTAGGAAGCACGCCATAATAACGACCGAAAAAACACGTGCAACTCACCTAGGCACTATCAGACCTTTTTAAGTATGGTGTTGATGATGGTGGGCTAGTAAATGTGAAGGCGTAGATCGAATTAAAATATAATAATTTAATTGAAAAGATCAACTTCAAAAGCCTACATATTTGACAACCCACACGTTGACCTTAAGTCGTCGACAATGTTACTAAACTACGGTGACAAGTCACTTCGATCGAAAGCGTTGTACACGTATATGCAAGACCGCAATATTTTTGGGGTCAATCAACAGATACATGTCCCTATTGTAAGTCAAGTAGCATTTTGGGTAATCATTTAGTAATNTGAAAAGATCAACTTCAAAAGCCTACATATTTGACAACCCACACGTTGACCTTAAGTCGTCGACAAAGTTACTAAACTACGGTGACAAGTCACTTCGATCGAAAGCGTTGTACACGTATATGCAAGACCGCAATATTTTTTGGGGTCAATCAACAGATACATGTCCCTATTGTAAATCAAGTAGCATTTTGGGTAATCATTTAGTAATTCGGTGCGGATCTATGCTCTGCCACGACTATTTGTGGAGGCATAAAGAGGTAGTGAAGAGTCTTCATCTACTATGCAATAAGTATGGTATTCGCCACATCAGAAAGTTGCTGACTCAAAAGGTGAAATATGTAGTAGAGAACACCAGGGTCCATATCAAAGTGGACAGTAGTCTCCGAACCTCGGTGGTCGTCAAAAACAATAGACAAAGTATTGTAATACACGATAAGGAATCTAGCCAAATCCTTACCATATGACTTTCTTGTAAACGAGATGGGGAAGATGCTTGGTTAGAAGGTCCTTGTTATTCTATAGTATGACGTGGGAAGGAATTGAACAAAGTACCACAAAAGTTATCTAAGACAGATAGTAGTAGATAGGGAGCTCCAGGTCTACATACATTCCAATGTTTAACGCGATACCCAAGAGACTGGATTATAGGAGATAGCATGTAGGCAGAGCGCTCAATTGAGCAGTGCGGTCTCCGAGCAGTTTCAGCAAAAGTACCACAAAAGTTATCTAAGACAGATAGTAGTAGATAGGGAGCTCCAGGTCTACATACATTCCAATGTTTAACGCGATACCCAAGAGACTGGATTATAGGAGATAGCATGTGGGCAGAGCGCTCAATTGAGCAGTGCGGTCTCCGAGCAGTTTCAGCAACCAGAATCGAACCTGTTCAATTTGAATATAAACAACATGCTACAATCTACAGACGAAAACTGTGTTCTATTTTCATATTCGGACGATATAGTCATTGCTGCAAGGGAAGCCACCCAAAAATTTTTGAATGACTTNTCAATTGAACAGTGCGGTCTCCGAGCAGTTTCAGCAACCAGAATCGAACCTGTTCAATTTGAATATAAAAAACATGCCACAATCCACATACGAAAACTGTGTCCTATTTTCATATTCGGACGATATAATCATTGCTGCAAAGGAAGCCACCCAAAAATTTTTGAATAATTTTTCAAATAAAGCAATTGACTTATTCCATTAAAACAGTAGATTTAAAAAAAAGAAAATAATTAAAAAAAACATTAAACTTTTTAAATCGAATTACATTTTTTACCAAATTAAAAAAATTCGAAAATTTCAATCGAGCATATGTTAAAAGTCACTGTAATTTTTTCGATATAATGGCTGAGACAAAAGATTGGAATGCCATACTCCGAGAAAACTCGTTTGCAATCCATGCAGCCAGCTTCCTCAACTAACATTTGTTTCTTTGTTAAAAAAATTTAGAAAAAAAATAAAATTAAATAAAAAAAATATATATAATTAACACAAAAAAAAGATTTTCGATATTAAAAAAAAGATTAATAATATGTATTGTTTCCTTTGTTTTTATTAACAGAATTTATTTTTGAATAAAAATATCATCAATTCGATTTTATTGNAACATTTGTTTCTTTGTTAAAAAAATTTAGAAAAAAAATAAAATTAAATAAAAAAAATATATATAATTAACACAAAAAAAAGATTTTCGATATTAACAAAAAAAGATTAATAATATGTATTGTTTCCTTTGTTTTTATTAACAGAATTTATTTTTGAATAAAAATATCATCAATTCGATTCTATTGTAACATTGTGGCTTTCCGCATTTCCTCCTTGTTTTTTTAGGATTTTTTTCGATTTTCTGATTTCAACAAGGTCCTCACTTGTTCGATTATATTTAAGTCAAATGACTGACTAGGCCAATTTTCTAGACAATTGTAGTCGTTTCGACGTAAATATTCCTTAGTTGATCAAGAATTGTGACAACTTGCACCGTCCGGTTGCACCATCGTGCCTTCTTCAAAAATATTTGGTAGCCCTTTATTCAATATTCGTTGATATTCAATCGAATCCATATTTTGCTTGGCTAACACCGTCCTGTTGCATCAACATGCCTTCTTCAAAAATATTTGGTAGCCCTTTATCCAATATTCGTTGATATTCATTCGAATCCACATTTTGCTTGGCTAACATTAGTGTTCTTTTGCCAGTTAAAGTGATTGTAAATTTATTGGAAAATTTTTGGTGGTTTTTAACATTTTCTCGGGACTGTCGGCGCCTAAATGGAGCTAAGATGCTCAATTCTTTAACCCAATGGTTGGAAGGAATACGCCTGGAGGTGTCACCTAGGACATTTATGACCCTCTTTACATCTTGCAGACAATATTATACAAGAAGGCTTAAGACCATGATTAACGATGTGATAATTCCTTTTACGACCACATCAACCACAATGGGAGTGACATTTGACTAAGGACTTATATTCGGGCGAATGCGGCACAATGAGTATCCTGAATATAATCTCAAAACCCCTCGGAAAAAACTCTGGGTCCTTTTCCGTCATCTATCCACCATTTAGTACAACCATCATTAACCTACTGAAGTGAGTCGTGGTCAATGACCAATTCCCGATCTTCTTTTTTGAAACTGTCCGCAATCCAGGAAGCTACCAAAATAGTAATTGGCCAAAATTTAATTTGCGTCCCTCTGGAAGCAGTTCTGATTAAACGACAACAGAAGATGATGAGGGCAGCTACTCTCCCTAACAGCTCCCTCTATGAAACCATGAACAAATACAATAAAAACATACAAGATAACCACGTGTCTTTTCTGGGGAGCCATCCAAGATTCTCATCCGTGTAGGATGGGACTTCCCCATGTCGGTCTGGGGTCACTTAGTTGAAAATTTTCTTGTCACTATTAACTCAGTGATTCTCGGGTAACAATTGCTAAGCCTTCAAAGTAAAATCAGTTGTAGTGTGTAAACGGTCGTGATTAGAATTCCTTCGATAAGATAAGCGACTAGTATTCTCGATATAATAATACTGCACTTTCGAAAAGGAATATTAGCTATAGATCCTCCTAGGCAAGACACTCACTTTATTAAGCAAAGAACAGTCATCATAACTAATCGATGTGGGAAAACCAAAAAATGCTCTTACTTCTTTGTTCTTTTTGTTGGGTAAAGTTCTTTTTTAGACGATCCGGTCCCACAGTGAGATGTTCACTGATGATGGGGTCACTCGTATCCTCGATATAGTGGGAGGAAATGGCTCTAGCATTATTTGATTAAATTGTGGTGACTAATATTAGGATATTAAATTGTGGTAAAACTTTGAAAATTGTTTGAACGTTGAATCCATTGTCAAAGCGATTACATCAATGTGATTATCAGAGATATCGAGGGAAAAAATGCGGCCAACAACATATTAGGATTAGAATGCATTACTTGATTCACTACTTGTGAATAATAATCGGCATTCTCTAAAAAATGTTTATTTTACTTTTATTGGCGTTATCATTGTTTTTTATGCCCGCAGAAATCCATTGTGATAAGACTACATAAACGTTAGTGATGACGGTGGGAACTTATTGCCAGGAATGTATGCAGTGATTTTGTTGATTGACCTATCGATTTCCTATGGTACCCCATGTTATGATTTTTGATTGCATGAAATATGTCAATTGGTTTAAATATATGAAACATTTGGGAAATAAACATAGACCTATCTATAACTGCGGAGATGTGAAATCCATTGACGATGATTATAAGGGTGCCACGTGGGTTGGAAAATTTATGATTGGAAATGCCAGCATATGGTATGACCATCTCCATAATGACGAATTTCTCTACAACCAGTCCTTATACTCTGATTACGGGACCAGGTAGGGGTTTTCGATAAAAGTGCAGAAATAAGCCGATAACAAAATGCTGCAAGTACTTTGTTGTTGATGACACAATCCGTTGTACAGAAAACTGTTCATCCCCCGCCGACGGATACTTGATTTCAAAGTCGCAGAAAAAACATGATACTTCAAATTGTGACAAAGTGGCTTCTTTTTGCAAAAACGTAAAATATATCGACGTGGGGACGACATTAAAGTGCAATAGGAAGAAAATAGATGAGAATTATCACGTGCGATGTGATTACGACTACTCCCGGAGAAAACAGATGATATTTTTCAAAGGAAATGCCACAAGCGTAAAGATTTGACTAAATCCAGAAGATCGATCAAATTTCAACATTTTTAGACTCGCTTGACTCGGTGACGTCGGAAATGAATTTGTCGAAGAGTTTGGTTAGTGTTTGTCTGAGAATTAGAACATTTTGAGTAAACTCGATAATGTCGTCGAGTATTCCACTGAAAACTTGACTTTTACAGAAATCACGGATATCAACATAAAGTTTTAATTTTTAAAATCCAGATTTATTAAAAATGTTCCAAAAATACTGAATTTGGCGTCCAACATTAGTGAGGTTGTTAAATACAGTTTTTCAAACTTTGACGTCCACTTGGAATATGTGGAGTCGAATTTGCACGATTTCTCCAATAACCAGACTAGGATAACCTTTTCCGGTGGTGATGTCGCAAGACTTTTACGTTTATTTTCCGTTATTTCAGAAAACGGAGATTTCAAGCTATCAGTCGTGTTCTGGCGAAACGAAAAACTGTTCTCCCAATTTGACAATTTTACCATTCTCACTCCCATTTTGGGGGTCTCAATCAATAATACACGGATAACCGATTTCAGATCAACCATTGTATTCCCTCAGAGTAAGCATGTGTTTGATATTTTAGATTACTCTTCTGAGGCCACGTGTGTGTATTTAAACCTGACAACGCGACTCTGGGAGACCAACGGATGCAAAACTCTGCGGGCTGGAGATCACGTGGCCTGTGAATGTTCCCATTTGACAAACTTTGCCGTCATCTTTGTTGGCTTTTGTCTCTTACTGACTAGGATCCGAGTTTAGTCAACGAGACACCTCGGTGGATTACTGCCTTCACCAACGTCGGTCTCGGGATCTCCCTTTTATTGGAATTCTTGACAATCATCTTTTCCATCTCACATTGGTCGTAAGAAACTTGAAATTCTGAGTATTTTAGAAAAGGGAAAAAGTCTCATTCCTTCAAAACCTTCCTGAATTTGTGTGCGGCAGTATTCTCCATGAATATGATCTTTGCTTTCGGGTTGGGATATGGAATAGGAAATATTTGCGGTCTCGTAGGATTCCTCCTTCACTTTACCTTCCTGGCTGTCATCGCCTGGATGTTAGTGGAAGGGGTTCTCTTTTACTACTTATTTATTAACGTCCTAACTAGAATTCCAGAAAATTTCTCAAAAATCTCATTTTGGACAGCTTGGAGTACATTTTAGTACATTTTAGTTCTACCGCTTATTCCACCTTGCATTATTTCCGCCATCAACTGGAAACTCTATTTGCAGAAAAATATGTTTTTTTAATAATTTACCTTAAGATGCTGGCTCAGCGGAGTCTCCCTGTACGTCAGATTCTATCTCCCAGTCGGAGTCTGCTTATTTACTAATCTTATCATCTTTGTTATGATCCTGAAGTCTTTGTATAATGGCTACAAGAAAAATCCGAATTATTTCCGTAGGGAATCAACTAAGGTTAAAAAATACTTTATGATTGTCGGTCTCATCTTTCTGTTTGGTATTCGTTCCGTTTCACCAATAGGATTCACGTGGTCCTTTGGATTTCTGTTCAAATTTAGCCATTCCATCTTTATTCAGTTTCTCTTTGCTCTTTTCAACGCCTTCTTTGGATTATACATATTTCTCGTGCGGTACGGATTCTTGGTGATTTCACGATACTTTTAAATTATTGATATTAGATATTTATATTTAATTACTTTTTTGATTTTATTTAGGCCTTCTGTATAGGGTTATAGTTACGAAATTTTCCGGGGACTTAAAGACAAGGCAGAAGCGTGTCGTCAGAGATTGTCTCTCGATAGAAAAATGGTTCTCTTTCCAGGTGTACTAAGCGCCCTCAGGAGGCTACGATAAATTACAGAGCTAGCTGGCCACGACATCAAAGCAGTAAAACTACAAGTAATGCCTTCTAAATAATGTTAAAATAGTAGTACCACATACTCTATAGGTTTTTTCCGCTGTTAGATTGACTGTCAGTAATTGTGGAATATACAATCTGAAAATTCGGCTTGAAGAATTTAATCTATTAACCCCCTGATATACAGAAAAGAAGTGTAAGTAAACAACTAGTTAAGTGTATCCAGTTTTCACTTCTACAAAAAGAGTCCATTGGGAATCAGGATAAAAGGCAAAAGACGTCCATTACTTGCAGTTGTGGAAACCCCTCTAGTGGAAGAGAGAAAATGCTCCTTTTTTTGCCATCATGGCACTGGACGCCACCTAGACAGGTAGATCACATGACGCCACTCTAATAAAAACGGAAAGAGGAGGAAGAGACAAAACAAAAAGAGAACTTCAACCAATTAGCCAAGTAGCATCACATGGCTTCACGTGGATACAATGGGGCATATTAGAGAATGATTAATTGTCCAAGTATTTTTTTAAATATCGCCACTTTATTTAACCAACAATAAAAAAGTTAATATTTAATAATCAGCAACTTTCCTTGCCTGCCTGTTCCCCAGCCTTTTCAGGTAGGTTCGATTCTGGTTTCTGAAACAACTCCGAGAGCGCCTTGTCCAATTGAACCCTCTACCCATATGGCATCTTCGGGCTTTGCCTCCTATACTCCAGTGTCAGGCTCTCTATGGTTTGCTTTACTACAGTGGACAGTAGAGGTCACGGATAAAAGGAAAATGTCCAACGATGATTAACTACAGTCTTGCGAACTCGAGAGGATTCAAGGATTACTTCGATAGTTGCATTGGACTATTAAATTTCCCCACTTCTCCTTCCATCGAACAATTAGTGAAATAGTTTAACTCCACCATAAACGATGCGAAAATAATTCAAATGAGCAGGCAACCTACGTCATCAAAACGTTCCAACACAACGACGAAACGTTTGATCAGTAAACGAAATAATCTACGAGACTATCAAAGGCTCTCTACAAGAACCCCCTAATGCAGAGTGTGTGGAATTGGATCAAGAACGTCAAAAGATTTTCCGCTAGAGAGAAAATGTGAAGTCTACATCAAACCAGACACTCTGATAAAATATTATACGTCTATCTCCTACAAAAAGTTTTCAAAAGAACACCAAGTATTCATGAAAAAGATTGAACCGAAACGCACCGATGACTTTTCCATCTTTACTAGCGAAGATGTCCGCAGAGCCATACCCAAAGCCAACAACTCAGAGGCCGAAGGACCAGACAACATAACCACATGTGAACTGAAGCACCTAGGCTATCGAGCCTAAGAACTATTATCCTATATCTTCAATCTATCCATTAACACGAATACAATCACTGAAATATGGAAAAAGTCTATAATCAAACCTATTCGAAAATCTATCAAACCAATAAATAAATGAACCATCTTCCTATCGCTCAATAATGGAAGACGAGCAGAAGTACTCTGAAACAACATTCTTATTAACAAAACACCGAGTGTTCTGGGAGTCACATTTGATCAGGGACTCTCCTTTATCCTATATGTTGAGAACAAAGTAACTTCCGCTCTGAAGAAAATGAAAATTTTAAAAGTGTTCTCAAAAGCACTTAGAGACCAAACTGGGACCCTTGCCACGGTTTATGAACAATTTATCCGACGTATGCAAGTCCTTCGTGGGCAATGCAGATTTCACGATCCTCCTCACTGAAACTATCCGCAATCGAGAAGACCAGGACATAAAATCCAGCCCATTGAAAACTTATTAATCGAATTACAGCAGAAACTCTTAAAGGCGGCTAGTTTACTGAGGTGTTCTCTGTCCAGACACTATCGAAATAATCATACAGAAAATATGAGCCGATGCTATGCCAGATGAGAAGAACTGTAAATGATTCTCGACCCCGCTGGACTCGTCCTCTCCTTTGTCGGTCTCGGATTACTTAGTTAGTTGAAAACGTTCATTTCTTTCTCTTAGACCCAGTGATCATGGTAGTAATAATAATAATTTTGAGGTTAAAATGATTTGACCTTGATGACTTACAATATCGTGTAGGATAGTCGTGTTCTCCACGTAATCGACGAGGGAGAGAAGACAGACTCACAGTTTGGCTTCGACCTGCTTGAGTAATGATCGTCATTGGTAGATTTCAGAGCCTATAAACTTAAATGGCACGATAGAGCTTTCACCCTGATTCGTATCTTTACATCCAATAAAATGATTTGGGAGTTTAGGTCGTCAGTCAGGATAAAGGTTGGATGGGGTTTGTGAGTGGTCATGACTCAATTAATGCATCTTTCATATCTGTCCGGTTGTATTAAATTCCATCCCCATCATAGACCTGGATGCCACGTTGAAACAAGACTACCACCGTAGCACCCTCCTGACTGGACCACAGTAGATGCGTTTTCTCTCTTTATTATTATTATGACTGCGGCCTATTAGATCATAGAGACTGTCACAACGTAAACATCTCTTCGAATCTTGAAAGATCTCTATTATAAATTACCTTTAAGAAAACATCTAAAGGACAGATTTCCCACTTCTCTAGTCTTAAGCTAGTTCGTAAACACAATCTCTACTATTAAGAGTACAAAATCCTATAGAAGGATACATTTATAAAGTAATATTAAACTATTCGTTCATCTGTAAACATGAACAATCAATGTACGCCGACATTAACATCCTCAGTTACGAGGACAACACAGACGGCAAGAAAAGTTTAAATCAAATCCCAACAACAAGAACAAATAACATTG
>RDEW01000085.1:99459-119465 GCA_011109175.1 Dicyema japonicum
TGAGTAAAAGAATTAAAGAAAATCAAGGGTATTAAGAGAACAGTCAAAAGTAAAATTAACGAAATCAACGTTGACCATCAGAGTCAGTCCCCTAAATTATAATTGAAAAATTACCCACGAGGGATAAATACTCTTCCTAAATTATAAAATAATGAATACTAACATAAAATCATCTGTCAAAACCTGATTGCAGACTTCCCCACGTTTATGCCATTCCCCCAGAGGACAACAATACATTTCGTCGAGATTGCAGTTTTGATTAGCGTCAGATTTAATTGGAGGTTGAACCTAACTATGAAACCACAAAACAACCATTTCTAAAAATATTGATAATCACGATCGTAGTTGTATTATATATTATATTTAACGGGGAATAAAAATTGAATAGTCTCGGATAATTACTCTGTCTGGTTAAATTGTAGAAAGATGAGGCGAGGAATTTCCTCTATCTGTACTTAGCTTAATGATTGACGGAAGCCTTTTTCTTCTTTATTCTTGTGAGGAAGGACGAGAGGAAGTACTAAAAAAACTTTGGAAATCCTAAGCTTAGAACAAATGAAGTGTCGGATACACGTGGGATTCGTTTTCAAATCTCGCTCTATCAGAGGATCATGTATTAGAAGCTGCACGTGTAAAATGCTAGTTGATGTGATTCAGTAAAATCGCTGACTCCCAAATTTATTCCTTCTCGCTTCATCTGAAAGAAACGTGTAGATAAATGGAACGTAACTGCTAAATGAGAATTTCTTCGGACATAGGTGTGATGACATATAAAGATGTAGCCCTAATTGCAAATAATAAAGGGGACATTTGAAAATAACTCAGTGAATGAGGATAACTAAATTTATGTTATGTTATCCAAATTAAGTCGTGTTCGACCATTGGAGATCTAATGAGTCAATTTTCTCCACTATTTCCTATCCGTCGCAATTTGTAGTAGCCTTGATATATGCATTCCCGTGATGTCTTCTACCGTGGATAGCCACCGAGTCTTCGGTCGATTAGGTCTTCTATTTCCAGTAATATTGCTCAGCATAATGGTTCATTCCAGGGAATCAGAGCGGACAACATGACAAAAGACACCAATCTGTGTTTTACGATTCTTCCTTTTAGCGAATGTCCGTCTCCACCCGTTTGAGTATATCCGTGTTTGTTATTTTGGAAGTCCAAGGGATTCTTAGTAAACTCCTCCAGCACCAAAGTTCAAAAGCATCAATTTTTCGTCTATCCGCCATTTTCAGTATCCGTGAGTCTCCGCCGTATATAATAACTAAATTTATCTTTCGTTTATTAATTATCTCATTGGTTTCTCACATAAAACTTGAAAATATCATTTTAATTACATTTTCCATGTTTATAGTTAGTTAAGTCTTCATACCTGCAACACAGCGGTCAGTTTCTTATGTTGACCCAAGGATTTTATCCGGAGAACCAAGGATGAATCCTAGTTGCATTACCAGGAGCAAAAGTACCTCTTGGAGGAAACCTTCGAGTGACTATTTTTGGAGGTACATCAAGTGCTTAGAGGCTTTATTTTTTTATTTTATAAACTCCGAAATCACGATAAAGAAAATAAAAGTTATCGTCCAATTAAGTGATCCCGGTGTTCATACCAGTCCTTTTCCTGCGGTTAGTTTTGGAGTCCTGGATAAATCTCCACAGCGGGAAAGGTTTCTTCTCATATCTCGTGAAGGCATTCATATATAGTCTGATATGCGGTCCGATTTTCTACTCCAATTTTCTTTTGGATCCTCGTGGTTACTAGGTCCACTTGATGGGTAAATGTGAGTAAGGGATCCAGGATAATTCCAAGGATTAAAAGGGTCTTCTTAATGGGAAGCGGGGATTCACACAATGTTATTCGTGGTGTTTCCCTGTAATTCTTTTCGTGTTGAGGTAAGCGTCATTGCAAGTAGAGGCTTTATGGAACAATAATTGGGCTAAACAGAATCAACAAAGTAAAAAATTCAAACTTTACAATAATTTTATAAATAAAATAGTTTATGTTGTAAATCTGTATGAAAGTCCTCCATTAAATATTTTCCAGACATGCTCGCCAATTTATGAGCTAACATGGAGACAGAAGGTATGGTGCACATCTGAACATATAACAAGTCATTAATACAGAAAATGTAGGGTACGTCTTAGTGAAGGCATAAGATAGATGATGACACAAATCAGGAGATAACATAGCCTCGTTATGCAAGACGTTATAATAGGGAAACAAGTGGGAAGAGTGACTGTCCTCAAAGTCACACGAAGACAAATAAAAGTCAAATCTACAAAAAGAACCCTCCATCACCTCCCAACACGTGTCAATCCAGAGTCAATCACAGTCCCACATAGTTTATTCACCTGTGAAAAGAAAATGTTACTCACACGTTTGTTCACTACAACAAACATCAATTTAGGCGCCAATTTTCGGTTACTTTAAACAATCACAGACAAATCAACCCCCAAGGACAAATTTCCTCACAGGCACATTTCACAGCCTCCAAAGCTTGGTTGACCTCAACATCCCTCACAGTCCTCAGCATATCATCAGAAATCCCATCTCTATATATGATCAAATTCCCAGGGAGTCTCCCATTGAAGCGATACCACCTCCTCAAGCCAACTAAGAATATGTTAACAAAGTAACCCAAAATATGACGGAACAAGTGGTTATTTATTTCTTGCCCAGTCTCTACAAACTCAATCTGATTGTGCACGTGGCCATCTAGTCCCAAAGTAGACACAACGGCGGTAACACTGCGGAGAGATAACTCGTAGTGATGGAACGTGTCCATTCCAACAATCATGGAGTCTTCCAATATGTTCAAACCACGTGTTATTGAATGAGGAATTGTAACACCAGTCTTTATCCGCCCACATTTAGCGAGAATCTGCCTGGTGAGAGTTTCCAAAATGGAGTCATTACACAATGCCAGGTGGATAGTTCTCAGCCGCACAATCTGAGTACTGACTAAACATAACTACCAAATCTACCCCCCATAGCCACAGATGCTTCCCATTTTAACTCACAGTAGCCATTGTCGCTATATTTGGGGATCACAATAAGGTAAATGTCCGCAGGGGAAGAAGATCGAAGGGCAGAGATGCACTTGCTAATCTTGACCTCGTCCACGTCAACCCTGCAAGTTACCCCAACCCATACAAGGCCACTCGTTCGATATTGCAGTCAAACTTCGACAACGAATAATCAGACAAAGCAGCAGAGAACGAAATGATGTCTTCTATCCAGTCCTCGTGGTATATGAAGGCACATTTGACAGTAGTTCCACAGGACGACTAAAAATTAAGAAAGAAGTAACTGTTTTTGACGATACCTTGATTTTCCTGCATTTTACGGAATCTGGGTTTTCCACAGAGATATACCACATGTCAAACAGCTCAGAACCATGAAAATAACGAAAGTAAAAGTCCTCAATCATTTTCGACTTTTCATTCACTCCCAATTTGGTCCCTGAGCAGTCGTTTAGGTACCGTTCTAAATCACCCCCAGTATAGTTATCTGTAAATGACTGTAACTTCAGCTTCAAAGTACCATTCGCCAGATATTTCAGTTTGGGGGAAAACACCAGGTAGTAACAGTCGTCTCCCCCACGTATTCCAACAGTCATCCCCGTGTATTGTTTAGTTCTAGACTGGAAAACCATTGACCAACTCTGCATCCACGTGATCCGGGAACGCGTAGTAGAATTCATTCACTATCGCTGTTAGACCACGTGATTGGAGATATCTATAATCACTAAAGAAAGAGTAACTGCTTAATATAGTATGAAAGGAAGTAAATGACAAAAGAACTGTCTTCAGACACACACCGAGGGTTTGAGAATAGGCCTCTGAGGTCGGTCTACAATAAGAGCACGTGCTACTGGCAGATCCTGACATTTCGTGAAACCAAACTGAAATCCATCGTACAAAAAATTCTGTAAATTACTGCTAACATGTGAATCTCCGAGTTTCTCGTGGACATATAAACTCCATTTTGGTTGTAGGGATACAAAGTAAGCATTTGTAGTGATACTTAAGGGCTGACCTTTGTCCCCTGTTCTGATTTGCAATTATTTACCTTTTTTGGGTTCTATTTGGAGATTAATAGGCGCAAGTGTACTCTTTATATAATTTAATTTAATGTTTGGAGTCTTGCAGTATAATCTTTTAATGATCATTTATAACAGTCATTCGGTAGTCTGTTTCAATATTTTTTGAATTTCATTTATTATTTTTAGTTAATAATTTAAACATTAATTAAATATTTTAAAATAAATAATTAACTAATCGAATAAAACGATGCAAGCTTGTCTTCAACAAGTTGAATTAACATTGGATATGTCTAACGACTATGTCTGTAAAGAGAACAAGGCCGCGTGGCGACATGTGGTACTTCGTGGCTAATTTTTAGTTAATAATTTAAACATTAATTAAATATTTTAAAATAAATAATTAACTAATCGAATAAAACGATGCAAGCTTGTCTTCAACAAGTTGAATTAACATTGGATATGTCTAACGACTATGTCTGTAAAGAGAACAAGGCCGCGTGGCGACATGTGGTGCTTCGTGGATAATTAGTCGAAGTTTATGATTGATCGCCTGTTCCTCATCTCTCTTCCTATTAGAGTAGCGTCATGTGATCCACCTGTCTAGGTGGCGCCCAGTGCCAGGCCGACACGAGAAAAGATAATTTTCTCTCCCCCACTCCACTGGAGGGGATTCCACAATTGCAAGTATGGACGTCTTTTACCCTTTATGCTGATTCCGGATGGACTCTGTTTCTGTGGAAGTGTTAACAGGATACACTTAATTAGTTGTTGACTTTATCTTCTTTCTCGGTGTATCCTGGGTTAATGAATAAATATGTCTAACGAATCTACCTGCCGATATGTGTGGTCACAAAACAAGTCGTTTCTTCCATTCAAGACTAGAAGCCTCAAATACACGTAAATTAAGAAAAAAACCCACCCCTCTTCAAATTTTAATGAAAAGTGATCGTCGTCGATACAGGAAAGCCGTGGGTACTCTGGATGAACATAAGAAAAACCTTTCAATTTTTTGAAGCGTAACGGGATCACTTAATTGGTTGGTTTACTCCTTTCTTGGTGTTTCCTTTTTTGGGTTATTAAATAAAATAAATGAACTATGCGGGTAGTGCTTTGGCTTGTGTAGTATTTACCTGTGAGTTAGATTCCCACATCGCTACCTACTTGGTCGAAGGATTTTTTCAGCTCTTTCCCCCTAAAAATTCTAGAAGCGTCTTTGGATCCACCTTATTCTAGAAGACACTCAATGCCCCCGAGGATTTAGATAGAATCCCTTTCTTCTCTACTCCAGTGAAGGTTGGAAAGGTAGAGATACATACTTCTCTTACTAAAACCTCCTTCAAGTATATCCTGGGTTATTATAGAAAGTACGCTTCCTAGACCGCCTTCAATTTATTCTTCGCATCAGATCCACATGAATGATCTCTAGGAACCGTTAAGTTCTTGTTAGCCACTGTTTTTCTCCAACACCGGTACTTTAACTTGCGAAAAAATAATACATTTGTATGCCATAAAAACCAACTGTATCCCCCAAAAACACAAATTAATATGCCTACTCCATTCTCTTCACGTATCTTCGCATCGACCCCTTAGCGAAAATCAACGCCCTAGGAAGGAGTGCCGGAAACGACATTGCCAAAGAATCTAATATTGGTCAAAAAATATGCAAGTAGAAAAATTACAAATAAAAGTGAAGTTATTAGCGGAAATCATTTTTGAGCCGATTTAAACCACGTGAATAAATTGGATTCATTTCTACTATAAAAAACAAGCAGAAACCTCAGCTTAATACACTGGGATCCATCATTTTTAATGTTATTCACTAGAGTACTCACGGAAATCATTTCTGAGCCGATTTAAACCACGTGAATAAATTGGATTCATTTCTACTATAAAAAACAAGCAGAAACCTCAGCTTAATACACTGGGATCCATCATTTTTAATGTTATTCACTAGAGTACTCACCGGGCTATAGGACAATCTGTATTCATTATTAAGCAAGTCGTCAACATTCTGATGAATAAACGACACCAAACCGATTTGTCCCACGTAACAGTTAGCCAGTCGTCGGCCTTATCAGGAGTGAGGAGCGCCTAAGTAAAAACAAGCGACAAACAGGCATTCTGCTGTGTACTCCCCTCATATCTCCATTGGCATCCGTTGTTACAATCGATAAATATTTTGTTTTCCCTCCAAGAACGAGCCCAGCCATCAAAAGAATGGGCCACGTAGGAGATTCAAAGTCGGTGGAGTAGTCTTGAAACAAATACGGTAGCTTTCCACCTGCAGTTGTTTTCCATTCATAAAATCTGAAATTAACCACGTGGAATCACCCATCAACAACAGCGATACATCGTCCAGGAATATCAAACTCACGTGTACTGAATTTTTCAAGCAAAGTCTCCTTTCTATAATTAATGCGGAGAGGCTGACTACTGGACTCTTTACATCCTCCCCAACTTTAGTTAATAACGGTACTAATACTTCATATAAGCATCGTCCAGGAATATCAAACTCACGTGTACTGAATCTTTCAAGCAAAGTCTCCTTTCTATAATTAATGCGGAGAGGCTGACTACTGGACTCTTTACATCCTCCCCAACTTTAGTTAATAACGGTACTAATACTTCATATAAGTGAGAACATGCGCTGAATTCTCAGAGATGATAACTGGACTAGGAAATTGATAATAATTATTTACACGGAAGAGTAGGGTCCGACGTTGTAACTCCTTTTGAAGGATTTGTTCTGAACAGTTGGGTTTAATTTGATCTTTGATTTCAAATTTTCAATGATTTCTTCAGGGGATGACAAACTTACAATACAATCGCAAAAATCACAACCAAAGAATTCTACCACACATAAAGAGCGGGAAAAATAGACAAATTATTTTAGTAAACTATTTTTAATATTATAAAGATTATAAATTTTATATTCACAAATAAATGATCTGTTACATAAAGCATCATAGGGTTAACAGTTCTGTCATGGCTTTGGTTCTCCTATTACTTACATGGTCGAGGTTTCTTTATTCAGTTCCTGTCGTCTACCTGATTTATGTGGAATCTAGTACCAGAGTGACATTTAAGAAGACCATTAAACCTCCCAACCCTGTTTGATTATTCCTCAATGGTTCCTACAATTGGTATAAACTGGACGATTTCTTTCTTCTGGTTCAGGATGGACCTATAAGAACTTCCCAGTGTCTGTAGGAACCTGATATTATGTGAAGAATTGACATTTGATCTGTAGAAGGTGAGTAGGGCACCTTCCACATTGTACACGAATGTGAATAACTCGATTTATAATAATTTTATTTTAAATTGACAACTCGTGAGTCCTGTGTCAAATTTCAAATGTGCTTATTAATCTGGTTGTTTCTGTCCTCATAGTTGGAATTCGAGTTTTTAGGATCATACTGCAATTTTTTGAATTACTGATTGTTGTGAAATCTTGTGGCTCTGGAAGATACAAGAGAAACCCCGTGGTCTAAATAAGATATCTAAGTTTGGAAAATGACCCGGACGTAATTTCCAGAAAATGGAAAAAAACATCATCATAGAGGGGTCTTTAAGGAAAACTATGGTTCGTGGGAACCAAGATCGTCTGGTGAGGTGGTGACGTATAATTTTTAATATCTCTAGTACAGTAGATGTCTTCAAGATGAATATTACCTCTCGCCCCATTCTCGGACTTGGAAACATCAGATACAAGAACTTCTAAAATATGGAAGCATTGGATGTACTACAATTTGAAAAAAATATCAAGGCAGACCAAGAATGACCCTACCAGTTATCCTTAACAATGACCTATCCAAAATGACCTACACAACAGTACTATAGGACCTGATATGAGCCTCCACAAGATGAATATTAATTTTTTANGAATGACCCTACCAGTTATCCTTAACAATGACCTATCCAAAATGACCTACACAACAGTATTATAGGACCTGATACGAGCCTCCACAAGATGAATATTAATTTTTTATTTTATTTTTATTTTTTTTTATTTTTTTTATTACAATGTATTTTATTATAAGGAAAAAGAATAGTTAATTTTAATTTTTATTTATTTAACCCATGACCAAGATGAATATTAATGATTACTATCTATCGAACTTTATAATAATAAACAAAAATTATATAAAGAATATAGTTTAAATAAAATTGGTTTTTAAAAAAATAATACACTCTTTATTACAATCATTAGCATGAGGTCACTAATAGGAGGAAGTGGATGAAACTAACCAGTGATTTGCTAACTCGTGTTGCACATGCTTTGTCAAGTCCTATGACATAGCGATAATTGCTAATTATAATAGCATGAGATCACAATATTAATGACTATTTTAATGTCACAATACGGCATGGAATATGAAAAATTATTTGAATAGTCACATTTTTCCATTTTTCTCTCTTCGTGTTCACTTTCTTCCACTTTGCTTTATCGACTCACATCCAACACTTTGGAGGTCTTCACAAAAGATGACTTTGGTTGTCAACCAAATTTATAAGTGGTGTTGAAAAATATACTTTCTTCTGCTAAACCTGACCTAGGCCACGCTTCTAAGCAAGTCGAGGATGAGAAGAAAGTACCGATGCAATTCAATTTTTTGTCCCCTGTTAAGATGTCAGATTTCCAGACTTCGAGAATTCCAAAAATAAGAAAATACGATATTCTCTCCACCAAAATCCGCATAAAGCCCGTGGTCGTAAAGTCTTTGGGTTCAAGGCGGTCTCTTTTCTATGATCTTTTGGGTCTATGATATAGAAAGTGAGTAACGAGCGTCGGGAAACTGAGTGACAGTTCCAAAGGATTTCTCTGCAGCAGTTGTCAGGAGAAGCACACACTCAATTCTTTCAGCAGGACCATTGTGATTGTTTTGCCACGTAATAAATTGATTTAAATAAATTTTTTTTAATAAAAATGGCCCACATGTAGAGTAAACCCCCAATAATCCGAACTTTAATAATCTGAATTTTTTGATGAGTCAGCTAAATTTCATCAAAATTTAATTGTTCATAAACCGAAACTTCATAATCCGCAATCCGAAAGACATTATTCAAAATTTCGGAGTAATTAATTCTGTTTTTATTCTACACATAATTATTATTATCCAAAAATCAATCAATCAAAAGTGGTCCCCGACAACATAATCGACGTTGAGTTGCCTGTCGCGATCGCAACAGAGATTCACTGGAGAAGCCACCGTGACTTTTTAGTGTAGCTATGTGTCTAAGATTCTTTAGGAAACGAATTCCTCCAGTAGTTTCAATAACTATGGGGTAGAACGTGAATCGATCGCGTAGCTCTTCGTATTTTTTCTCCTTTGCCCTCATTTTTTTTGCGGGATACAGTGAGTCTACCGCGCTTCCGATAATGTTAGATGGGAAAAGGAGGTCGACAAACGTAGCATCCCATATCAAAAGTTTTCCCTCCTCGAATGGAAAAATTGTGATTTAGTTAGGCCGTTTTTCGTCTCCTCTGTCCAAGTATGGTGGGGCATCCATCAGACTCCAGGGCTTGTTTACCAAGTCCGTTGATCTCCTCATATCTTTGGAATTGTCCTGCACTTTTTCGACAAGAAAAGGATAAAGTCCATAACAGTCGACAGTGCCATCAGACCGGTATTTGTGAGTCTGCCAAATCTTCAGTCCAAGTCTGGTGGAGATGCCGATGTGGACAGTATCGTCGTCAAACTTGGTTCCGACACTACCAACAGAGAGGGCATTGATCCAAGCGCCACTCCATTCGCATCTTCGAGTGACTAGACAGGCACATCGAGAGATGCCGATGTGGACAGTATCGTCGTCAAACTGGGTTCCGACACTACCAACAGAGAGGGCATTGATCCAAGCGCCACTCCATTCGCATCTTCGAGTGACTAGACAGGCACATCGATGTTAATTTGATTGGTTCAGTAGCCTCTCATATTCATCTTCGCAGATTATCCTGTAACGGTATTTCTGCCTTTACATTATTTGAATTTAAATTTAAAATCTTACAGTGCCACATGGTTAGAAAGAGGACCGAAATGTCAATTGCACAGAAAAGAAAGATTTGTAAAATAAAAATACATAAAAAATGGCTCAACGATTTCATAAATTTTTGAAAGCCGTGAAAAGTGGGAAAACTATAAACTTAATAATTCACTTGTTTAATAGATTTTAAGGATTTTATTTATTTAACCCCAAAACCACTAAAAAGGATAGGTCAAAACTAACTAATTAAGTGATCCCAGTCTCCAACAACATCCGAACTCTCTTGATATGGTCTTCTGATGACCCAACCATATTCCGGAAGCGTTTAAAAACGTGGCGTATGCGGTTCACCTGTTGTTGTGGTGGCGCTCAGTGCAAGTTCTCCATGGAAGAGAACCGTTCGACTTTTCATACCTTTCTGCGATCTTCAGAAGGGTGGCCTACCAACTCCCGCGTTTTCTCTTTACTACTTCTATCTGGTGATGTAGAACCTAATCCGGGACCCAATTGCACGCTGACTATTATACAATTAAATGTAAATGGAATCCGCAATAAAGTGTTGGAATTACGATCCCTCTTATTTCATTTGAAAGTGGACATTGCCATCATTCAAGAATCGAAGCTCTATATAAAGTCCCCAACACTTTGTTTTCCTGGATATTGTGTACTTCGCAGGGACCGAACAAGAAATCTCGGAAAAAGATTATTGACCATCGTTAAGGATGGACTTAAATTTACGGATGTCACCCCTTCTGTATTTTCTCTCTGCGAAGGGGATCTTATTCTGGAACAGATTCTATTGAAGTTTCCTTTTCTTTGACGAGATGTTTTACACTGTGCAATGTTTATATCCCACCTTAGGGGTCATGTACTACTTCCTAAATCCCCAACCTATTGAGACTGTGTGGACTAAAGGATCTGCTACTATGCGGAGATCTAAATGCCAAACATCCACTCTGGCTCCGGATTTTAAGGATGAATGCGATTAATGTTGTTATTGCTGAATATATTGCTAAAAATTAAAAAAATTAAAATTATTTCCAGACCAAGGGTAACCAAACTAACTAACTCCACGATCCTGACTCGTTCCAACACTCCAGAACTTGTCACCAGGTAACAACGTTGTCCCTGGGGAAAAATGTTGAATTCTCTTGATGCCGGTCACGCATTGGGCGCCTCCTCAGTAAGGTGGATCCAGTGACGCCATCGGAAGGAAAATAATTTTGACAAACTATCCACGTAGCATCACAATGGCGCCACGAATAATCGGTGAAAAGCTTGGAACAATGATCTTGAATGTAATAAAGGCTACACAGATTTAAAAGAAGATTTAATCTTAAAATAAAGTTCTTCAAGGAAAAGCAAACACCTTCACACAAGATGAAATCTATTTGAAAATATGATTAAGTTAATAGAAATTGAACCTGACGTATTGCTTAACATAAATGAAATTGGACTCTTCAATCTTTCTCTTTTATAACAATTTCATATAAAGGTAGAAAAGGCATAAAACAATAAAAAGTGAGAATCAATATAGCTCTTTGTGCAAATGGAACAATAGAAATTATACCTTAGAACATTATTATTTTATTTATTTATTAACCCCGAATACACCGAGAAAGAAGTTAAAGTAAACAACCAATTAAGTGTATCTAGTTTCCACTAATACAGAAAGAGAGTCCATCCGGAATCAGCATAAAGGGTAAAAGACGTCCATAGTTGGATCCATTTTCTTGCCGGCCTGGCACTGGGCGCCACCTAGACGAGTGGATCACAAGACGTCACTCTAGTAGGAAGAGAGAGGAAGAAGAGACGAAAAAAGCAGAAATTTCAACCAATTATCCACGAAGCACCACATGGCGCCACGCGGCTATATAATTTAACAAATAAAGAGGGTAGAAAAATTAATTTCAAGAAATAAAAGATATACAACGATTTATGACTTTATTAAACATAATTTTTTTTTGCTACATTTTATATTTTGATATATTAAAATATATATTAATCACAATGAAATCAGTATATTTATTCCCTTCCCAATCCAAAAGGCACCAAATTTTTTTGTTCGGATTAACGAGGGTTTACTATATTTAAAGATGAATTTCCAGATCTCGATTGATGAGATAGAAAGAGATCTGACGGGATGACTCTTTTCCCTTACACATCTGGTATATCTTTGGTCTAGGACGCAACTTGTGTTGCTACGTATTCAACACGAACATTCTTAAATCTGTTCAGACACCAGGAGCAGCTGCTTCAATAGCAGAAAACCTAAATCAAAAAATATTCTTGCCTTGGGGACCGGTGCTGCTTAACTTCTGTAGCAGTCAAGTTATCAGGAGACGTTGGTCCAATGGCAGCTAAGAACGTATCAGTCGAGTAAGTGGACCTTCGCAGTCACTACGGCGCGTTCCATGGTTCATTCGTATCAAGACTTCAAGTGGCAATGGTAACTCGAACTCTCCAGAAATCCAGCGTTCCGTGATTTTGGGAGCTTTTTTTCCGGCTAGCCTCGATCTTCAGGACATTCATCCAAAAGATAAGTGGGGCCCATATACCACATGCATAAGAGAAGCATGGTTCAATGATTTGTTTATATACAGTGCTCAAAACAGAATGCTTTTAGATCTCGATAAGCCTGTGAGGCATTTCAGAACATTAGTTTTCTTTTTGCAATTCGTAATTACGTTTTCAACATGGGGCGAGAAAGACATATTCATGTCAAAAATCACCCAACGGATCCTTTGGGATTTTCTGAAAGGAATAGCTTCATTGTTTGCCTTCAGTTCGACTGTCCGTCTGGCCAGTCACTTGTATGAAGTAAATAACGTTGTGACGGACTTTTCAATGCTGGCAGTTAGGCGGTTCTTCGATAGCCATTTGTCAAGACGGTCCAGGTTTTCTTGCAATTTTGAAGTGGCAATTTGGATGTCCTGATTGCGTGACACAATGACGATGTCGTAGACATAAGTTAGAATAATATCATTTTCGGAGTCTGGAGTGGAAATTTATGGAGACCACAGGCGTCTGTCAATAAATTGATTTTATTAATAAAAAATAATTAAGCTACTAAAAATAAAAAAAATTCAAAAAGAATAATAAAAAACATCACTAAAAATAAGCTACACTTAAACTGATTGGTTGAATCTCTGCTAATATAATTTCTATGTATCAGATCTTCCAGTTCTTTCTTGAAATCACATTCACTGGAATGTGTCCCAAATTTCTCCATAAACTGCAAATATACAAATCACCAAACCTTATCAAATAAATCTTTATACACAACAGTCTGCTGAGATTTTACTATTCTCATTATGAAGGCTTGAATTCTCAAAAATAACAAAAAATTAACTTATCATGACCAGAGACTACACGATTACCCACAGAACAAGCTTGTCGTTCCTGGTCCGTCATTAATGCTTGCATTAATCCGACCCTATCTGACAAATTGATCAAAAAGATACTTTTCGATATGACCACGTGGTCTTTTGAAAATATCCCAAATTCCTCGTTAACTCTGAAGACTGTTTGATCGCAATATCCACTGCTGTGGACATTCTCAGAGTCCAGCAAAGTGAGGATCCCATTCTCAGATCTCGTCAGATAGAATAGGATGTCTTTCAAACAGTTGGGAGGAATCTGAGGCAAAGATTCAGTCAAAGACTATCAATTGAAAAGTGACCCATACTTGGAGAGAATGAGACGATTCATGGTTGAAACATAAGAGTACCAACGCCTGAACAAGCGTGCATTCAATACTAATACTTCGACCTCTCTCAAAAACAAAGTCAAGATCAACACGGCAGAGGTCAGGGATAATGGTGAGAAACCTGTGTTTGTGAATTGATCCATAAATCCTACTAATAACCTCAACAACCACTTTTTGAATTCATTAAACGAATTCTCAAGCACAGGTGGAATCGGGAATGGTTTGAGATAATCAGAGAATGGGTATTTCATGTTCATGCTTCCCTTGGTCAGTACAGTAATGAAAGAGGGTATATTCTACCTCAAAACAGCCATGAATACCTCACATTGGGGTACCTTGCTGTTTAGCTCAATGGAACTGACGACATCATTAAAAATCTTCTTTGTCTGTTCAATAAAGTCGTACCCGCAGGATTTCTACCATAAACTACAAAATTACCCCAATTTGGGCGATTACGAATTTTTCCTTATCCACGTTGATTTTGGCTGGATTATCGCTTAGTTGGGAAAAGTAACGGATGAAAGTCATGTTTCTGTATAGCTTCTCGAATATGTTGAGTTTCACAAAGGAAATCAACTTGATGGCAGTGGAGAACAGACTTTCAAACTCATACTGGCTTATCTAGTATCATTAACACAAATACATCGTCACGTGCTATTAGATTGGATAGATAAAAAGACAGACTAAAGTCAAAATGCGGAACGTGTGAGGTTAGGTTTACGAAGGCTCCATAAATGGGCTCCAAAGTTCCGGGTTTCATATTCATAGTCCGCAGAACATCCTCAATCTGACAACGCTCCTCGTGCCAGCTAATTAACATCTGAATAACTCAGGGACTAACCTCAGCAGTAATATTGTTAATGTTGTTGGTGGATATTTCAAAAAGACACTTCTGAGCCTCATTTCTACGGAGGATTTCCTTAGCCTCTGGTGAATCCTTCAATTTCTCTATTCGATTGCACATGTGGGACACAAACAATGACTGGCAGCAGTCAATGTTGTTAAGAAACAAGTAAATCTCCTTCAGCTCTGTCAAATTACCAAAAACAGTCAACCGGAGTATCTTTGAATAGTAAGAAGCTTCAAAATTCCGTCAAGAGGAAACTGACGGTAATTTCAACAGGACAACCTCAAAAACGTCGGGACACGAATGCCTGACAAAGTTTTCAATGAAGATCCGGTCAATGTACCTGTCCTCTTTTGGAAAGAGGACTTTGCTGAACTCTGTCTCAAACATAAAGATATTCATAGCCGTTTTGAAGAAATGGATCATTGATTTCTTCTTCTTGATGGTATCACTATAATTCTGCAGATAAATTTGAGGTACATACAGCAAAATATCTTCTTGTAATCTTAGAAAATGGAATCACGAAGCACTGAGAGAACAGATCAGAGTTGTTGTCATTCAGTTCTTTCAGGATTTCCAGACTTTGAGTCAAAGTAGGACTATTTATATAAAAAAATTAGACTTTAAGACGGCCTGTTTGTTTCTACAGTCGGTAATTAAAGTGAGGAGAGCGTCTGAACAGATTGAACAAGTTTCTTGGTCGAAAATACNTACATACAGCAAAATATCTTCTTGTAATCTTAGAAAATGGAATCACGAAGCACTGAGAACAGATCAGAGTTGTTGTCATTCAGTTCTTTCAGGATTTCCAGACTTTGAGTCAAAGTAGGACTATTTATATAAAAATTAGACTTTAAGACGGCCTGTTTGTTTCTACAGTCGGTAATTAAAGTGAGGAGAGCGTCTGAGCAGATTGAACAAGTTTCTTGGTCGAAAATACAGTCTCTAAAACAGTCTATGGACATTTGGTAAATTCTTGGTTGATTCTCCTCTATTTGGCCGACCATGAAGCTTCTGGGACACTGCATGGCCTTATCCTGTAGAGATCATCAGAACGGAGGCTACCAAATACATGAGAACATCAGCGACAATCTTAGAACGATCTGCGTAGGTTTGGAAATGGAAATTAAGCGAGGAAAGAAACTGCAACCCTCGGAGACCTTTGATTTGAGGTAAAATCTATAATATTGGCCAAGAATAACCATATTAATCACGTGTGTGGAGAATAGGTATTTCACTTTGTTGTACAGGTATCTCCCGTAGCCTCGAATTGTTATCTTGTATCCCTTATTGTGTAAATCAACAAAGCTAAGATGGCTGAGTTCACTGCACAAAATCAATTGGAGAGATTCCCTAAGACTTTCCCACAGACTTTCTATGTCCGCATTCATTTGGGACTAATAAAGTAAGAAATAAACTCAAACGCTGTCAAAGTCGACTTTAATTGGAGGAGGAAAGTGCATTTAAATCAACAGAGCAATAATATAATCTATTAAATAATAATTATAATTTAAATATTAAATTTAAAATAAATATACATTTTAACCTTAAAACGGAATCAAAGTTAATTTTAAACATTTATTTTTAGAAAACTCTCACCTTGAGAAGAGCTGTTCAAATGAGAAGAGCTGTTCAGGATTCTCGACCCCGCCGGACTCGTCCTCACCTTCGTCGGTCTGGGATCACTTAGTTAGATGGGAACTTTTATTTCTTTCTCTTTGACCCAGTGATCCTGGGGGTAATAATAATAAAACTCTCACCTTGAGTGAACAACGTTTACGATTGGTTGACTGACAAAAGACTTACGATTCTTACCGAAAAATCAATATGTACAATTTTCACCTCAGAACGTTATTAAAAAGAAGATCCAAGAATTTTTCATTGATCCTGTCCAGATACCAGTAACAAGGTCTCTTTCAATTCTTGGATCAATGTTCGACAGGCTGTTGGATTTCAATTCCCATGCGAAGAAAGTCTTCAATAGATGCCTGCAAAATTTGAACTTTGTACGTGTGCTTATCCGGAGAATTCCTTTAATTTGGGTGATTCTGTTTCAACACTCTACCGGCAAACTATCCGGCTGTGGAGTATTCCTTCGTTGCATGGAGATTCGCGTTATCAGAGACTACGCTCCACAGAATCAAGTCAATATTACGAAAAACTATTCATATGATTGGCCCTCATTCTGGATCAATAGTTATTCCCTTACTCACAGAAGCTATGACCTATAGTCGCGGATCCGGATTCCTTCGGGTCTGTAAGGAGGATGGAAACCCGTTTTCAAGGCAAAAGAAAGTCGATTGGTTAGGAAGTTCCCTTCCCCAATCAGATTCCTCTGCAAGGATGAGAGAAGGCTCTTTCGCACGGTAGTGGGAACAATGAGAGATCACAGACGCTGGATGGCTCGTTTGATTGCCGGGATTAGGATTACCTAACTGTCTGACGTTTNCAAGGCAAAAGAAAGTCGTTTGGTTAGGAAGTTCCCTTCCCAAATCGGATTCCTCTACAAGGCTGAGAGAATGCTCTCTCGCACTGTAGTGGGAACAATGAGAGATCACAGACGCTGGATGGCTCGTTTGATTGCCGGGATTAGGATTACCTAACTGTCTGACGTTTTTCTGTCCTTCTTTCTCGCTGTTCCCGGGATTTTATAGGAGTTCTAAATAAATAAAACTTTCATCTCGGTTAAGTAAACGATCTATTTTTCTCAAATTAAAATGGTTGCTATGTGACAAACCAAGTAGATTTTTATAGGAACGCAGTCACGGCAGCCGCTATATGACCATTTACTCCCTTTTCTTTCTTAAATAAAATTTTTGTTTAATTTATTAAATAATCAATTTTAATTTCTTTGTGTATTCACCTTTTTTGTGAAGAACAAAGACATAATGCCTTATCATAATGTTCTGTTTATTATTCACTTTTCCAACCTCACGATGACAACCAATTAGTTTTTATTCAACTTCCTCCGTTTGTAAGCATTTTGGGAGTAAGAATAAGCAAACAATGAATAAATTTACTCATTCATTTCCAAACGAGAGATGTTCCACGTGATAATGGAAAATTGTCATTTCATACGTTTCTTTCCATCCCTGGGTTTTTTATAAAAATGGAAACCTCTTTGACTCCAGACCACGAATGATGGTCTTGTTAAAAATGGTTTGTTTGAGGAACCGAGCGAAGCTCTTTCTATAAGAATGAGGATGAATCTCCTTCTAGTCTCGACCATATCCCCACGACTTTGTTGGCGGCTTCATTGTTGGTAACTTGCGTATGGAAAAATAGGGAGTAGTCACTACGATGCACTCGTGTAGGCTAATATTGGTTCGAGAAATCTAACGTTGTCTCCAAGAGCTTTTGAGACGCTATATCGGATAGTCATTCTCTTCATCGTAGATATAACCTTTTCCCACGTGTCTGTCAAAGGAAAGTCCCCGATCAAACATGGTGTTTGGCGTGCTATTGATAGAGACAAAAGGGGCCTCCTAGAACATATGTACTCTTTAAAATTCTCAACCTTCTCATCTTCAAAGCAAATCCAAAAACGAAGGAATTTAATTTCGACGAGCTTTAGCAAGCAGGGACTTGTATTACAGTCTGGAAGAAAGAGGGGGGGTCCTTCATTTAATAGTTTATTGGAAGGTGAAGTGAATATTTTAAAAATCTTCTTTGAGACAAAGTCAAATGGATACCCACTGAACAGATCACTGGTTTTAGATGCCTCAGCTCCATCCTGAATGAAGTTGGTCAAAATTCGTAGATGGGTGGACGTAGATCTTTCATTTTTAAAGCCATGCTGTAAGGGCATATCCAGTAGGAATTCCTTTATTTTTGTGAGCACAAGTTTTTCCAGGAGTTTTGATATTGAGCAGAGTAGGGACACAGGTCTAAATGACGCTGGATCCTTGATTTGAGAATTGGGCAAATGTATGCCTGCTTCCAAATTGATGGTATTACGTTTTTATTAACCAAAAAGTTGAAGATGGCCGTAAGGAAGATGATTCCTTTATCTCCAATTTTCTTTAACAGGATCATCAGGATATTATCTGGAACGTGGGAATATAGAAAAGTAATGATTCCATTACTTCCTTCTCCCATAAGTAGTGTCTGACATTTTTTCAGCTTCCTTCGTGATAACGGTGGCCCATCCAACTTTTTGTAATCTTTGAATGATATCTTGGCGTAGAATTTTATAATCCTATTAACATCTCTCTGAGTGTAGTCTTCAAAGGGTGAAACCTCATCACCCTTTGCCACATTCCGAATTGCTTTCCATACTTCTCCGGTGGAGCTATTTCGATTTAATTTTGTAAGTACTTGGTTCCACTTCGCTATCTGGGATTTTAGTTCTTTTGCTTTTATTTTGTTGTTTAGCGCTCTAAGCCGGAGTTTCTTTTCTGCTGTAATCCGATTGGATTTTTTGAGAAGATTTCTTTTTTTAATCAAAGCCGTCTTCCCATGTCCACTAAATGAATTTAGTGAATATTTTGGTATGGAGAATGATCTTGCTCTTATGATCGTGTTGTTGAGGTAGGTGACCGCTTTGTCCGATGAATAGAAACGATCGAGGTAACAGTCCTGTAGCAGCTTTTCCGTGATAAGTTGGTACATTTTTCAGTCAGCATTTTTATAATTGTAGCTTCTTAGGATTTTTTTGACACTGGTAGCTCTCTTGATCTTTATCACGATCGGGGTTGTGGTCACATCTCGTTTCGTATAAGACTGATCATGCAATCTTCGATGCAAGTAGAGCAGAACAGAGAGTTACGTCAGGTGAAATAGGCTGGTCTTTTTTTCTGAATGGTGTCCTTGTGTTTTTTGAAAGATCATTCAAAATCGTTAGAGTGTCAATTTGCGAAAGGAGCAATTTCCCTCTTTTGTCAGCGAGTTGAGAAGACAACCAAAGGGGATGCTTGGCATTCAGGTCCCCGTAGACGATGATCTCATCGAATGTAGTACTCCTGAAAGATTTGGAATATAATAGCCCTTGGGGCATGAGCCAGGATGAGGAACGTAGATGTTCATAAGACATAGACTTCCATTTGTTGTACCCAATGAGATTACGATTACTTCAGTAACCTCATCATCCCTAATGCACTGTTTCACCTCTGAAATGATGACCTTGCATTTCAGATTCTTTCTGAATAGAGTGATTAGGTCTCCGCCTTTTCTATGCTTCATGTCCATCTTAATATACTTGTAGCCGGGGAATAAAGGAGTAGGATAATTCATGTAGAGCTTAGTTTCTTGGATCACAGCTACGTCGATCTTCTGATTTGTCAGGATTGAACTGAGTTCCCTGATCTTGTTTTTAATCTCATTGATGTTCAATTAGAGAGCAGTAAATTTTCTTTCTCTACGGTGGGCTGAGGAATTCCTCTAGGAATATATGGACTAGGATTGAACGGAATTCCCTGAT
>RDEW01000085.1:127229-138425 GCA_011109175.1 Dicyema japonicum
ATGGAAAACTACCTAAAAAATGCCAACATTCACTTGTATGTTGCAACACAGAATAAACGATAAGAGGGGTCTGAGAGCGCAGAGAAGAGATTAAGCGTTTGCAGGACTTGCGGCATGAGGCCAGATAATTCCCTCTTTAATTTTCCTTGCTAATAAAGTTGTTAAATTTAAAGTTCGAAAATTAAATAATGTTACTGTCTATTTCAGTTATTTTTTTGCTTGAAAGTGGTTAATTCCTTTTTGATCACTTCAGCAGTTTGCTACTGTGTGATTTAATTTTCTCTATACACTCGACCCTCGCAAATTGTGCCACAATTTTTACAAATATTAAAATTATAAAAAATAAAAATTTAGTTAACACATGTCTAACAATTCCTGGACGCTATACTCGGCTTACTTTTAATGAAAAAATTAAAATTGTTAATTATAAAGAAGAAAATGATGATCTTTCGTGTTAGCGATTAGCTGATAGATTCTCAAGCATGTTCCGAAAGACGACATTTATAAAAATAAATAATCTTTTACTGAAGAAGGAAACTATTTTGAAAAATTCAAAAAATTAACAACCGACTGAGTTACAACTCAGTAATTTCAATAATTCTAATGGATTCTTGGATAAATTCAAAAAGAGACACGGATTCAGAATGCGCAAGTTACACGTGGAAATACAAATTGATTAATCTGTCGACGTTAAATTCTTTCTTATTATTGTGGCACTTTCACGAAAGCCATAATGTTTATAGCCTCGCATGTGCAACACTCAAAAAAATAATTATAGTTAATCTTTTTCATCTTCCTCTGTCAAATGCGAGTAATAATTCTTTCTTAAAAAAATTTAAAGAAATTTCAAAAGCACATAAACCCGACCAAATCTATATTCTGGATGAAACTGGGTTTTACTATAAGTTCATTTCATAGAAGAGACAAAAACGACCGTACAATGAACAGAACTGTTTGGCAGATTCCAGCTTTTTACCCTCCCACCGTTCTGCCGACATTATGGTCTCGGATTTTCATTCCATCAGGATCTGATTCGCTGTGTTACAATAGTATGGGCAGCATCTGATATTATAATGGAAATGGCGGACACCTGGACTACCTAGAGAACTAGCGCGCAACGGAAGATCATGGTCGGAGCTGACGGAGAGGATGATTCGGAAACCGACACAAGGGAAACTTAACTAGTTTTATGTTTTCTCGGGAGTGTATTTTAATAATAATAAACTATCCAACCTTAATAGTGAAATTACAGAGTTAATCAACAAGAGGAAATTGGACCGATGGAACAATTTCACCACAAAAATTAACCACCGAACAAAACTAAAATATTTTTGGGTACTTTACGTGGAATTCAGTCGAAACAAAATAAAATGGAGACAAACCATGCCACCAGTATTGACAAGAATCAAACACCAAGTGATTTCACTCATCAGGCAGATGTCATAATGGACGACTACACAAAAGTGAGTCACATCGATGTGAACAAATGATTGACAAGAATCAAACACCAAGTGATTTCACTCATCAGGCAGATGTCATAATGGACGACTACACAAAAGTGAGTCACATCGATGTGAACAAATGCTCCCGTCCATACAAATTGAAAAACGTTCAAACCCCTTATGGAAACAGATTGAAATTAGTACTTCTGAAGTCGAAAAACTCATCAAAAACGTCAAAAACACTTTTGCCAAGGGCTTGATGGAATCTGTATTCTGCGATTAAAGCACCTGGGAATGCAAGGACTCACAACAATAACAGACATAATTTATGTGTCCATCAACACCTGCCGAATTCCTATACTATAGAAAAATCCCAAATAATCCCAATCCTGAAGCTCAAGAATGATCTTTCGGATCCGGGATCTTTCAGACCAATTTCTGTGGTATTGAAAATTGTCGAACGAAACTAATATCAAAGTATCTTCTTTTTCCTGATTTTCAACATGGCTTTCGTCCACAATTCTAAACATTAACACATCTCTCTACCCGAACTCAATATATCGCTGATGGTTTCAATTATTATAATCCTCCCAAACGGACTATCCTTGCATAATATCAAAGTATCTTCTTTTTCCTGATTTTCAACATGGCTTTCGTCCACAATTCTAAACATTAACACATCTCTCTACCCTAACTCAATATATCGCTGATGGTTTCAACAATTATTATCCTCCCAAACGGACTATCCTTGCACCGTTTGACCTAACCAAGACGTTTGATTGAACATCAAGTCGGGTCCTAAGTGACAAAATTATTGCATCTCGAATTCCTTCACGATTTCATAATTTTCTAACAAATTTTCTCTTTGGAAGATTTGGTCTAGCTGAAATTATGTCATGTCTATCTCAGTACCGATTTTTTCCAAATGGAGTTCCCCAAGGCTCCGTTTTGTAACCTACCTTATTCAACTTGCACATAAGCGACATTCCAACCGATTCCAAAACACTTCTCCTATTGTATGCGGATAACTTAGGTCATTCTTTAAGCCAAAGCAAAGAAGACCCTAATCATTATATATATATAAGCAATTCATTCGAACACAGTCAACTATGCAAGTCCTTGCTAATCAACCTCTGCCTCTCTTATTTCTATTGACAAACTACAAAAAGTACAAAGCATCGCGCTCAGGACAATTACTGGATATCTCAGATCCTGTTGATCATCTACATTGGGAGTCTAAGATCTTCCCAATTGGAGATTATCTGGAAATGAGAGCCCTGCAGTTCCTCTCCCAAGCCTACAGCCTAGAACATCCCTGCCACTCTCTATGCAAACCGCAAAACAAAAGGAAAATTATTATGACAACCAGTGACCTGTCTCGAATGTTATCATCCATCCCTTCCATCCCCAATGACAGGAGTCGTCTGAAACAGATACACGATTTTGTTTCTACGAGAAGCATCCGAAGACTCGGAGACAATAAAATATTACAGCGACCCCTCTTCCAATAGACCAATCAGAATCCTCTCTTCCAAGGGACGTCCGAGTAAACCTGGCTCGTCTACGATGTGGGCACCACCAATATCTACCAACATATGATATACTCTGTCCCTTTTGCAACCTCCACGTGTTGACAACAAATTACCTTTTTGAATGCCATGAATTGCCACAACGTTTCTCCACAATGCCAGGACTGACCGATCTATGGGAGCGACCAACATCTGCTGCGTCCTACTTATTAACTGCTGGCCTCCTACAAGTTAGTGAGGCTTGGGTTACTTAACTAACTAATGAAAGATGTGGATGTGTATTTTAATTTGGTCGGTTTAGAAAAGAATTTTGAAAAATCCGCAACAAATTGCCGAATGATGCTAAATTAATGGATGGAGTGGATAGTTATCGATATTTGGGGTGTTAGAAGACAATTCCAGCAAAGTAGTTAAATAAGTTGTACTTAAAAATATTGAAGAGCAAAATCGGTGCAAGATCAAAAAACTGTCAAAAACGAAATTGAATTCGGCCAATTTTTGAAGCCATTAATGAACATGCTCTATCCCTTTTTGATTATGGTTTTTTCGAGATGGAACCCGGTGAGTTCGAGGAAATGGATAGATTAATCAGAAAATTACTTATTAAGTTGGGGATTCATATGAAACCAGCTTGCAGAGAAAGATTATACTTACCGAGGAGTATGCTTGGAACAGGGCTGATATCAGTTACTTTTAAATCTGAGAAAATGCTACATGAGTTTAAAACAAGGCTTGAAAGACAAAAAAGTTGTCTCAGCTGGAATTTTGGTGGGCCGAACAACTAAAAAACACTTGGCATCAAAACAAAAGTCTCAATTCAAAATTATTTGAATCACTTGAGAATGATACATTTGACACAATCCTCGTATACAGTCCCGTAAAAATGTTACCGCCAGGGTCAAGTAATTCATAAGATAAGCAAAAATGTTACTTTTATTTGATAATTTTTATTATTTTGAAAAGCAAATATGCTTTTTAAATTTTAGACAACCTAATCAATTTTTTATTTTTTTATTTCATCCTTTAAAAATGGGATTTTTCCACTTTTTATTTTTTAACGAAAATTAACTCGTGCATATGTTACCGCCACTTTACATGGATTACGAATGGAACTATACAAGACGACACAATGAAATAGTCAATTGCATTAACATGCACTTATTCAGGAAATTCGAATTTAAGAAAATCAAAAAATTGCAGTCGCATTCTATTCTAAGCATAATTACAAACCAGTATGCTGAGATCGAGTTGATACGACTATTCCAACAAAGTCCAGTATAACAAGCCTCACATTTTTTTTTATGATAAGAAAATAAACCAAATACGGCTAGTTTAAATTAAAGTAACACCAATGGACAATCATACGGCTATTGAAGTAGAAAAACTTCATAAATTTGATATTCTTGCGAGCGAATTAGAAATCATATACAAAGCAAGAATGAAAATACTCCCAATTGTTCTGACCTGGAATGGGATTGTCTCCAGGTTTTTTAAGTCATACATGAACATGATTGGAATTATGGGTAGCACTCGATCCAAACGATAGAGCGAAAAAAGACTCTAGAGAGCATGACTATCGAATATAAGCACGGCTTCAATGAACTAACAATGGGGATCAATAAAAACTGGGAGGTGGTGAGGAACCCTCTTATTGGTTACAAGTCGGGAAGAAGGGGGCATGACACTGATAAAGAGCTGGATGGTCCAGAAAATGGGAGGAGAAGCGGAAATGCTAGCAAGAGAATTGCAAAGGCTGATGGACTGGTCGGAGAGTCCGGAAGTTGTTAATTAATTAGATGGCTTGAATATTTTGGATTTCTAATTTAATTTATTGACCCCGGATACACCGAGAAAGAAGTTAAAGTAAACAACTAATTAAGTGTCTGTACTTGTCACGTCCCAAACAAGTAGTTTCCTTGCCTCGAAGAGAAATATGGTCATCCCGTCCGGTTGTTTCCCGTCACTTCTGCATAACCCGACCGGTTCAAAAATGGCCGAGTATCCATCAGCATCCATAGTTTTATTGTGTGGTTAATTTAGCAATGCATGTTGAATATATGATCAAAATGAGAAGCTATTATATTACCTTTGCTAACGTCTCCAATGACAGTACGGGCGAGGTTATCTTGGGCAGTGATCGGGCCGAACTCCTCCCTTTGGTAAGGATGCGAATTACATTGAACATCCTTGATCCGTCTTTATATTTTGTTATTTCAGAAATTTGATTTTCTACTTCACTTCTGGCAAGGAATTTTTCTTTACCTCTCGATTTTTTTCCAGTGCACTTGTATTTTCAGATCGGAGCCTCAGCTCTTTTTGTATAACAGAAAGTCGTGTTATATCCGGACTGCTTTGTTTGTGACTGAGTTTGGGGGTGGGACCAAAACACTGGAGGGTGCTTTTTGTATAGCAACGACTATTTCCTACCATACTTTATTTGCTGGTTGATTTTCGTTAATGGAGTTAATGTTATTCCTCAGAGTTGTAATATATTGAAGATTGATAGATTCTTCAAAACGTAGCCTCTCCTTGTCGTATCGTACTGAGGCGATATCTGCGTTTTCCATGTTTTCCATGAATTCTGTTTAGTATTAGCCGAGGGACAACAAGTTTGTGATCACTGCTAGTTTCAAGTCCGCCATATGACCTCGAATTTTGCATGAGGGCCTTATGATGTTACTTGCAGAGAATATAGTCAACCTGGTTGTATATTCGGATTGTGTCGACAGATTTGTCTTTTCTGGTGCCAACCCAAGTGGTCTTGTGTCTTGCTGAGTGCTTAAAACAAGTATTGCATAAGAGTAGGTTGAACGCCGTGTAAAATTGTATAAGTGACTCTCCAAGGTTGCGACGATTTCTTCCGTGTGCTCCAATGCACGTTTCCCCTGGTTTTGCTTTTCCAGCCCTGGCGTTCCACTTCCCGCCGACAAAAAGAATCTAAGAGGACGAAAGCGAGTTGTATACACTCATAAGAGTAGAATAAAATGCGTCCAGCTCTTCGATATTTTAAAGACTCACACATTAATAAAGGAAATGACTGAGTTGATTTATTTCCGCATTTGATTTGCAGCACTTCGACACGGTCAAATGCTGCCCAAACTCTTGTAACACAGTAAATCAGCTCCTGATGGACTACAAATCCGAGAATATAATGACAACAGACCGATGTGAGGGTAAATAAGTGGAATTTGCCATTCAGTTCTGTAAATTGTACGGTTGTTTTTGTCTCTTATAGACAGCAGACAAAGATGTTGTATTTTGCTAGGTCGCATGCCAGTTGGTGTTTATTGTGAGGTTGTTTAAGCCTTCTGCAATTGAAAAGTTCCTAGAGTAAACGGAAACGTCGATAAGGAATACGAATAAGACATAGTGCAATAAAGAGGTCGTCACCACCTCAACCATAATATTTTTTTTAAATAGACTAAAATCTTCTCATCACTTCTAACGAAAAGTCAACGTTTTTCAATACAGAGCTTCGTAAGTTCAACTTGGAAACAACGCTGTTTCTAAGCAACTCTCTCTTTTCTGTGATTAAAAATTCTAAAATAATGGGTGCTATATTTGATGCTTCATTATCATTTAAAAGCATGTCTCGTATGTAGGTGGAAAATCTCACAAGCTCAACTTACTCTACGTTATTTGGCCATTGGAAAGAGATCATAATAACGATGAAATAAACTGTTCCCAATTGGGGTACTATCAATAAAAACAGTCGAAAAATATAAATGATTCAAAATTATGCTATAAATATAATTACTGACTGTTTAATAATACACCAACTGATCATCTGTGTTTAAATATTATATAATGCCTTTTTTGACTGATAAGAAGTTTCANGTCGAAAAATATAAATGATTCAAAATTATGCAATAAATATAATTACTGACTGTTTAATAACACACCAACTGATCATCTGTGTTTAAATATTATATAATGCCTTTTTTGACTGATAAGAAGTTTCACCGATTATATTTCTTTCGAGGGAAAGTCCTGTCATCGTTTTAACTCTCCTCTGCATCATCAGACCCATCTGTAATTTTTTATGCTGCGACATACGAGTAAAGGGTGAAATCTCTTTTTAGAATGCTTTCCATCCTTTTCTCTGCTGCATCTCTGATCAACATTACTAACAAATCTTTATACTCATCTAACTTTTCGTCGAGCCTTTTGCGCATGGCAATCTTGATTCCTGATTTTTTAAGAAGCAAGATAAAACGATCCTTACATGCAGTGTAATACCATCCTTCTAGTCTAAAGATGATCGATGGAATGATCGTACGTGAAAAAATAAATAAATATCTATTTCGAGTCTTAATTTCCTCATACATAAGATCGCATGGTGTGCTTTCTTCCTTCTGAGTATCAAGTCACATAATGTACTCCCAGTTTTCTCAAAAGCTTTTCCGAAACACTTTAGTATCTCACAATATTGATTCCGAATAGGGACCTTTCTGATTTCCTTTACCATTCCGACCTAAGAACCTCATTGCGCTAGATTTTTCTTCTGACAGTTCTCTTCTATTTACACATTGAGCCTCCTCTCTGAGATCATGCTCGATCTCACACATCAGACAGTAGTACGTCGTCTGCGTATCAGACATCACGTACTTGATGACCTTAGAGACGGGAAACCGTCCATTAGAAGATTAAATAATAGAAGGTTCAAAATTGATCCTTGTGAGACTCTTCTCTTAATTAATATCATATTTGAAAAATACACATCTAACATAAGAGTTTCTTCCTTCTAGATACACTTTCACCCAATTCACTAGTTCCTTTGGGCTTCCCGTCTAAGATAACTGACCGATTATGGTTCTGTGGTTAACACTGCTTTTGAGACGTCGAGATATATGACATTCTAGAAACATTTGGATTCTCTGGCTTTGCATAACTAGGATTTGAGATGAAATAGGTAGATTTGAAAGCCTCCAGAAAACAATTTTTCTATTATTTTAGAAATAGATCGAATCAGGCTGATTGGCTGGTAACTAGCTCGATCCTTCTTCGGCTTTCCTGTCTTCACTACCATCCGTAAACCGTTTTCTTCCACTCGTGTAGAACATGACCAATTTTAATACAGTTAAACCACTCCTAACCGCCAACTTAAAAAATATTTCATTAAAATATATTTAAAATATGTCGAGCTAATGTATTTACCACCAAATGTAACAAGTATATAGCAACCACTTGTCAAACAAATAATTAAACTGGTTAAATCAGTTTACCAGCTAAATGATATAATTGAATAAATTGAAAAAAATCTGAAAATTAAAGACGCAATGATATTTTTGGGATTTGATTGGAAAAAATCTTCCTAAGCACCATTTTTAAATGTTTTAATAATTCCAAATGCAATAAAGACACGGATCCACTAATAATGAACAATGTTGAGAATTTAGTTTTAAGGTCCAATTTATTAGAATTTGTACCTGAATGCTCCGGCCAATTGTGATAAGCAAAAGTCCTATTTGTTTTGTGTCTTCGAAGAGAAGAAAGAGTCCCTTGAAGAGACAGAAGATGTAAGAAGGCTTGCCTGCCTCAAAGCAGCCAGTTGTCACTCGACGGGGGCCTGGATGAACGCTTATCCATCTGCCGAAATTGGAAACCTGTTGGATCATGAGGCTGTGAGAATAGCTACCTCGCTTCGTCTTGGTCTTAAATTGTGTGCCGAAAGAATATGCCGCTGTGGACGTTGGATCGATCCTTTTGGTTATCATCCCTTGTCATGCAAAATGAGTGCGGGTCGTTTCCCCAGGAACTCCTGTCTTAACATGACATTAAAGAATTCCCTTGCCTCTGCTGGACACCATTTTCTGTTAGAACCTGCTGGTCTTTCCCGAAACGATGGAAAACGCCCTGATGGGATGACGACTTTTCCATTCGCCAACGGACGAAACCTGATCTGGGACGCGACGTGTGTTGATACTTATTCCCCGTCTAATTTGGTTGCTTCTGCTTCAGACCCAGGACATGCTTCGAAGCAGGCCGAGGAACGAAAGAGGAGGAAGTACCAGAGAATTTCGGAGGAGTATCTTTTTGTTCCATTCGCGGTGGAAACATCAGGAATCCTTGGCCCCCAAGCAGATGAGTTGGTTCGTAAGATCGGCTCCATGATTCAAGCTGTGACCAAGGATCCGCGAGAGACTGGTTGGTTCCGAGAACGTATCTCGTTGGCTATTGTTAGGGGAAATAGCATGGCCATTCAGATGCCTTAATTTAATTTTTATTCATTTGATAATAAAATTTATTTCTTCAAAAAAAAATTATTAGATCCCATGGTAGAAGAGATTTTTTTGAATATCGAATTAGGGGAAGAAGATATTCTTTTAGAAATAGTTAAAATAGAAAAGGCTGAATTGATTATAGCAATGAATTTAATTTTTGTCCTGAAATACTTGATAATACTTTAAATCTTGTAGGGAGGTTGAAGAGACAGACGATATTAATACGGTAACTAAGAAAGAATGTTATTCGACTTTTCAAATATTGAAAAAAAATTAAACAGTCTGAATTGTTTGATTTAAATAAACGGAGGGGTCAAATCAAAGTTCAAAATCGTTGAAGAAAAGAAATGGGATTAACGACACACTTGATAATTTTAATCAAATATGAAATATAAATTTTCAATATTACTTTTTTTGACCTCCGACTAATTTTAACTGCCAGTTTTTTTTCGAATACTCAAAATTGGTGGTTAGTAGGAGTCTTACTTTACTTAAATTGAACATGTCCTTAAAAATTTTAAATAGAATTTATGGGCCTTCTTTAAATATCCTGTCTTTGATGAAATAACTTACCGAGCTTTATTCTTGTTAACTCTTATCTTCAACTTTTCTATAGAGATCTCTATAAATTCTGTTTGCTCCGACAATAGTTCATAACAAGGATTCTCAGCGATGACATCATCGCCCACTTCCAATATCTTTTTAAGTTGTGTCTCAAAAACTAGAGGTATTTCCTCTTCTACATAGTAGGAGCCATCCAGTTTCTTGAGCATAATCTTGCTTGCGAATAACTCTGAGTTCCTCACTCTTCGGTATATCTTTCAGAAAGAAAGATTGTTTTTATTTAGCTTTCGTAGTTGAGAATTCAACTTATTCTCATTCCAACTTCTAAAACATTCGAGCAATTTGCTTTTGCTTGTCGCCGATTTTGTGAGACAAGTCTAAGCGGTCATGTGGATCTACACATCTTCTCAGTTTAGCCCTCAGATTATTTATTTTCAACACAATCTTCTTGATGTGCCAGGGAATAGAGACAACCTCATCGTTTTTTGAGTATATTTTTTCTGGCAAAATTTTCCAAATAGTATAATATCAGATTCGTTATTCGTTTACTTGTCTTATCAATTTCCAGACAAGTCTTGGGCTCAGTATGCCTTATCCTCAACTCCTTTGCAGTGAACATCATATATTGATTCCAGTTTAGATTCTTTGTATCTTAACTGAAAGACTCCCGGTTCATTAATCATTCTCATATCCACCTGACCATAGGAGAGCCACTATAACCCATTCCGTGATCGGCAGGCCTGCAGTTGAGACCGGATATTTTATTGTTCAGTTCCTAGCACTTCGGAGAACTATGTGGTCCTCCACAGAAGAAACATCTCTTTGCTCCATTGAAACTCTTGCATTGTGTCTGCAATATTACAATTAAAGTATCTTGGGGATGGTCTTTGGCCCACTCACATCCGATCTCCATCCACTCAATGAAAAAGCCTAGGCGTATCAAGGAAGCAGCTTTTGCCCTTCACTTAGAGCTCATCTTCACAACATGGAGTTTTCTTCCATCTCTTACAAGACGTTGTACCGACTCGGTGGTTTGAGAAATCTATATTGGCACATTCTTTAAAACAATTTCCGAAAGACTCGTTTAGATTCCTCGTTTAGATTTTGATCACCTTATGGTTTCCCTTTCCGAATGGACAAGTCAAATTAATCTTTCCAATGAGTGAGATTTTATCTGACTTTCTTTTAAACTCTACTCGTAAAATCCCGCGGACGTTTCCAGTCACTCTGGCGCTTTACAGGGATTTCAATCCACATAATAAGTTTGTAAATTTAATACTCCCTATTCTCTTGTCGAGAATTCAACTGTTAATACATTCGTTTTATCTTCAAAATGGTATGTCGATTCCCTTCTGGTCGGTGATTTGAGTTTATCTAGTCCCAGAGAAGAATCCTAATGTTCTCAACACTATTCTTCTTAAAAATCTTTCAGGAAGC
>RDEW01000086.1:9706-87439 GCA_011109175.1 Dicyema japonicum
ACCATTTTTTAACAATGAATTGGAACTAAAGCCACAGAAGGGGATTCGGAGAAAAATCTTAAAGAGTCCCACATCAACTAGTTTTTCGACTGAATTTCCCGCCAACGATTTAAGTTTCACATCGAACAATATTTCACAACAATTTCTTGCCAATGATTCAAATTTAAAAAATGAAGTTGAGGTTGTTGACACCACAAATCTTAGTTTGGAAGAAATTAAAGAAATTTTATTTACGACTGTAAATGTTTGCTGAATATTGTAGGATGGACACAAAAAACTGACTGATCAGCAGATTTTGCTTCTTCTTAGAAATAAGCTTATACTTTCTTACAAATTGGAGAGTATTCTTGGCGACTACGAACGTGCTATTTCTATAAGGTTATTTCCTATTTATTTTTTTGCTTAAAAACTTTTAGCAATTTATCATTAATTTATATAAATTTTTTGGTATGTCTATTTTAAATATTGTATCACTGTGGCTCATGAAATATAGTCTTGGTTAGTTAGTTCCTCACTAACATGTAGGAGGCCGTTGTCACCAAGTGTCCATCTGAAAGTGCTCGGCGCTCCTGCTAGTCCTGTATAATTTTGGTTATGTTGACATAGCTCTTATATTCCTGCTAATGCTGAATATTATTTTTTATTAAAAGTATTTATTATTTTTCTAATATTTTTATTTTCATTATAATTAAAAAAAATATTATTTGGGATACTTTCCTACATGCGACAAAATAATTTCATTTTATGACGAATTAAAATAATCATAATTTAGGCGCCAATTTATGTTGGATGATTTGTCTACAGAATCTTAACCAAACCTTCCATACATAAACTACGGTCACTACAACATTGTACTTGTGTAAATTAGTCTTAGGTGGATGGAGCCTGCTGTGAGAACGTTATAGGCTATATGCCTGTACCACTAGGAGTGTGTGGTCCCCTGTTACTGGATGGGGTCAAATATATGGTCCCCTTAGCAACAACTGAAGGCTGTCTGGTTGCTAGTGTGAATAGAGGAATGAGAGCCCTCACTTTTGGAGTCACATCAGTCCTCTCAATGACGAAATGACACGTGCTCCTGTTGTCAAATTTGACTCTGTTTCGAAGACCAATGAGTTCAAGCTGTGGTTGGAAGATAACTTTCAAGCTGTGGCCGATATTTTTAGCCAAAATAGTCGCTTCTGTCGACTGAAACGTATTTTCACCCGCCAAGCTGGTCGATTGTTGTACATTCGATTCTCAGCATCCACCGGTGACGCAATGGGAATGAATATGATCTCTAAATGTGCTGAAGTTGCTCTGAAGATCATAAAGGAGGAATTTTTTCCAACAATGAGAGTGATTAGTTTAAGCGGGAATTTTTGTTCGGATAAAAAGTCCGCTTCAATTAACTGGTAGAATTATTAGACATTAATATTAGGATTGAAGGACGGGGGAAGTCCGTAGTTTGTGAGGCGGTGGTACCCGCTTCTGTTGTTTCAACTGTGCTGAAGACTACTGTGGAGAGTCTGGTGGAGCTTAATGAAGTAAAGAATCTGATTGGCTCATCCTTGGCCGGTGCTGTAGGTGGATATAATGCACATGCGGCCAATATTGTGACGGCTTTGTACATTGCCACTGGTCAGGACCCTGCTCAGAATATTTCGTCATCAAACTGCCTGACTCTGCTTGAGTTTGGGGGAAAATCTGGACAGGATTTACTGATCAGTTGTACTATGCCTTCCATTGAGTGTGGAACTGTGGGAGGTGGGACTATTTTACCTCCACAAAAATCTGCGCTAAATGTAAGGCCGTTTTTATTTTCATTAGATGATGGGAGTTGCTGGAGCACGTCCTGGCGAATATGGCTCAAATGCCAGACAGTATGCGAGGATTGTATGTGCTACCGTTTTAGCGGGGGAACTATCACTTTTATCTGCCCTTTCGTCTGGTCATTTAGTCCAAGGTCATATGCGATATAATAGGTGATTTTTTGTGGCGATTTTTATAGGTCACAAGCTAACATTAACCTGTCTTGTCTTAACTTAAACTAACAGTATTATTTTAATAAATTTATTATTTACTTTTAAAATAACTACAATTTGTCTATCTTAGCTGAGACTTCCGTCTCAATTGTGTAAATTGTCGACACATCTGATCTCTTTAAGATCATTGATTCCTTCAGAACACCGGTCTTTGGAAATTGAGGAAAATTCTTAATTCATACTAAATGGTCGAAATTATAAGTAATGACGTACCATATTGGACAAAATGTCTTAATCGCTTAAAAATCAAATTTATAACATGTAATTTTGCAAACAAATTATAACATTCTGCAAAAATTAGTTTTAATCAATCACAAGTTTCAATTTATTATCATCAATTTGAATAAACTTGTATTTATGTAATTGATAGTCACGTCATTATTGACGATATAAAAACCAATTTACTTTGAATATAAAATTAGGTTGTCTCCTGCAATCCGTAGAAAAAAACTATCCACAGAAATATGCAAGCAACATTACTGAAAAGAACTTCAAAGTAAAGCCTACTGCATAAGAGACCAACGACGAGAACTGATGGAAATCTAGGGAGGGGGAAGCGGAATATAAGATAAAGTACGGTTTGGTTGATAACAATGCCAAACGGGAGAACTAGTTAACTGTAAACTTTAAAAATTTACATTGATGTATAATCCAAGACGTTTCTCCGTGAAGGAGAGTTGTCGACTTGCCACGTCCTCCATTTCATCTTCGTTAAGATCAATCGACATGACATCACCAATCTGAGTCGCTCGATCCGAAGAGGAATTGTGCTTTGAAAACTCGAAATTTTGTCCCTTGGCACACGTTTTGTGAGTCTTCCTGTGCGATTCACTGACAAGAAAATAATAGTAAAGAATTTTCTAAAATCTTCACTAAGGGATGGAGACGAAGACACCTGAAATAGAATAATTTCCAGTTTTTATATTATTATTAATAAACCAAAAACAATTAAACCAGAACTAAGCAAGTAATCTCGACAGGAATCAGTAATGGCACTGGTTGCTCCTTTAAACTTACAATACTCTCTGCTGCCTTCTAAATCGTGACAGTCTGTATTTCTCCAGCATTGTTGAAGAATAAATTATGGTCTTGTATAAGACACAACAATCCTTCAGATCTTGGAGAATTGTTTCCAGTTTTTATTTTTATTTATTTATTAACCCCGGATACATCGAGAAAGAAGTTAAAATAAACAACTAATTAAGTGTATCCAGTCTCCACTTCCACAGAAAGAGTCCACCCAGAATCAGCATAAAGGGTAAAAGACGCCCATACTTGCAGTTGTGGAAACCCCTCCAATAAAGTGGGGTTTCCAAGTGATAACAACTGAGATGATTCACTTAAATAGCAAATTAATGTAAAATATGAAAATTAGAATAATATGCAATTTAACTTCAAATATTGCGAATTTGTATTATAATAATATTTTATGGTAAATTAATTAAAACATGAAAATTAGAATAAATTTATAAATAATAATCAATAAAATTATAAAATAGAAACTTTTAACTGCGCAAATAAATGGGTTCATTCCATAATTTTAGATGCCCAAACAGTTTCGCACCTAATAATTGTGAAAAACCCATAATTGTAGGAAAATGTGAATTTTGCGATTATTTCTATTATCAAAATTTTAATAGCAGTAAATTAATTTTAAAAAATTAAAGTAGATGGTTTCTTTCATCCAGAGGATTCGAATCAAAATGCAATTCATCGTGATGTGGGGAAACAAACAGAACAGGGAGATTTCCAATATTCAAATTTAATAAATTACGAACAAGTTGAAAATGAAGAAAATACATGGGAATACCAATTTTCGTGAGATAAGTATAATTTATAGGAATTTCGAACATTATCCACAAAGCGAGAATTCTGAAATGTTTTCAAATAATTGTTTTGATCCACAAAATTTATATTTTTTAGAAATTCGGGGGATTCAAATTTGGCAATTTTCCACAAATTCAGAGCAGTTTAATTTATCAACATTAGATTAAGATAATACGACACTAAATCACGAACTAAATTCAAAAAATTATTTTGGCGAAAAATTAATTCCAAATGAAAAAACTACGATATCTCAAAAATTAGAGAAAATAAATCGACGCCGAAAATGCAAATTTTGTGGAATTACCTTTACAAATATTGACATTTTGCCTGCTCACATTAATCAATTTCATCATAATTTAAAACCTTATGTGTGCATCACATGTAGTAGTACATTTACAACAATGGCCGCTCTACATAAGCATAAAAATACTCATTCCAATGTAAAACGATTTTTCTGTTCATTTTGTAAAAAACAATTCACTCAAAACGGAAATATGCACAGGCATATTCGGATGATGCATTTGGGGAAAATATCGGTAAGCGAATATAAGAGATTTACCAGGAATAATAAAATTGAAGAATTCAATAAAATTTAAAGATCATTTTCTTTAAATCCTTTTCATATTCCCGTTATATTCTTAAATAATATTTGTCTTTTATTTATTCTCAACCGAGAAATCCTTAATAGAAAGCATTTTTGATAAAACAAAAATAATTTATACTCTTTGCCGAGGATACGGTTTATCTCAGAATAAATGAGAAGTTCGAAATCTCTTTACTTATGACGACAAACGCCAGCTTCGACTTTTAGGGAAGTTATGGTTAATATTTAATTTAAAAGATGCCAAGAAAAGTGGAGTCTTCGGGTCCGAGACAGTCTCTTTTCTAAGATCGCTTAGGTCAATGATTTCGAAAGTTAGTACTGAGCGTCGGGAAACCGAATGGTTGTTCCAAACGATTTCTCTTGCAGTTGTCAGTGGAAACATCCATTCTATACTATCGGCTGGATTATTTTGATTGTCTTGTTTTTTAATAAATTGTTTTATGCATTCTTTAACAAAAGAACAGATTTGCCATATTGAATTTGATAAACTAAAAACGCATAGTTTTTCACACGGAGAGATACTCTTTTGAACAAAAATATTCTCAAACAGTGGTGTATAAAAAATTTAAAATCTATATTCTCAAAACAATGAAACCTTTTAAACGTCTGCTTGTCAAAACTCCATAATAATATAAAGTGTAGGACATCAGGAAGGAGATGGGAGACTTCAGTAATGTCCAGGCCGCTAAGGCGGACTAGTTAAGACCCTGTATACCTAACTAGTAATCCGGTTTTGTAGTAAAGTTTTTTAGTTTTCGGTTTCAACAGGAACGGTATGTGTGCAATTTTGAGCCACGAGGCTATACAATTAAGTATAAAATCTACCAATTTTTAGCGGACATTGTGATTCAAACATAGTTTTATAGGATTTCTTTAGAGTTTATAAACATTTCCGTCTTATGTCATTTAAGACAGATATAAAAATTGAACCACGTGGCGCCATGTAGTGCTGCGTGGCTAATTGGTTGAAGTTTTTTGTTTGCTTGTCTGTTCCTCTTCTCTTCCTATTAGAGTGGCGTCATGTGATCCATTTGTCTAGGTGGCGCCCATTGTCTGGCTGGCACGAAAAAGGATCATTTGTTTTCCCCCACTCCACTGGAGGGGTTTCCACAACTGCAATTATGACGTCTTTTACCCTTTATGTTGATTGGATGCACTTAACTAGTTGTTTACTTTCACTTCTTTCTCGGTGTATCCGGGAAGACATATTCGAAATAATCAAATTATATTAACTTCCTTTAATTGGTTGACGAGTAACGCCTTCATTAGTGTTTTATCACTGCAGAACCGGATCTTCTTGGACTCGCATACAAGTAAAAAAGAAAAGAACGAAATATCAACATATTTAATGCTTGGATTAATAAACATGACTGTTTTTACTTCTTCAATAAACTATGAGTTTCTCCTGAGCTGATGTTTAATTATGTAATATTACTTAAGGCAAGGCTGTTATTAGGTAAGGTGGTGACAGCTTCTATTGTAATTGAAAGCACCCAGTATTTTTATTTTATTTAAACGATCCATATTGAATGTATTAGACATGTGTTGAACACGTTAAATTAATGATCAATGCATTTAAGGTATTTTCCACGTTAAAATTCAAATTATAATAAACAATTAAATTTTAAGAAAGTGATAGAAAAAAATAATTATCAAAACATTAGCCTTTCCACTAAAAAATATAATATTTTTATTTAAATCAACTTTCAACACCAATTGCTCTCAACCTTTTTTTTCGCCGCCCATTAGAAATATCATTGCCATGAGAAAACTCAACTTTTAGAATTTTATTAAATTAATAACTCATTTATTTATTTTGATCGTTGACGACTAGGATTATTGAAAAATTCAATAATCGTGTCTATTAGCCAACATTTCAATATCAGGCATTATTCAACTTAAATTAAATACATTGATAACCAGCGAACCTAAATAAGTCAATTTAATTTTTAAACCTCAGTCTGAAATAATAGAAGCACCTACATGCACATAATTTTGGAAACAAAATTAAACTAATTCTCTATGTTGTTTTCCGTAAGAATTCAAAAATATCTCTATACCATGTGATACTAAAATAAGATAAAAATTATTTTTTGCACAAATCCAAAATAAGGAGAAAGAATATTGGTCTTCCGTTAAATAGGTCGAAAATTTATCACTAAAAAATGCAAAATAAGAATTTTGATATCAATAGAGACCAGATTGTATTTATTTCCAAAATTTTTTTCTCAAAATATGGTAAGAGTAATTGGTGGTATCTCAGAGACGACATGGAATTAACTCCTCACTAAGAATAGTCGACAATTTAGTTTTTATATTTGTGGTGTTAAACACGAGATTTTTGACTTAGAGAATAACAATTAACAACCCCTTTTTGCTTTCAATATATCAATTCAAACTGCTCAGAATCCACTATAGCCATATAGATCTTCCATACGACCAGTTATCGATCGATGTGTCACGATAAAGCCATAGCGGTCTACTGCATCATCACAGCTTGGTGTGGGAACACTTTAAAAAAGCGTTCTCTCAAGACAACCTCAAGAAATGATCCCTAGAAGTATAGTCTTAACATTTTTTAAATTACACAACTGAGCAGATTTTTCCAACTTTCAGCATGCAAGAAATATTATGATGTCCTTTAAACTCGCTTTAGCTATTTCTGTTAAATGCTTTAATTAATTATTAACATTATATATAGATTAAAATATTTTTAAATCAGTTATTTTTAATAATTAACTTAAGTTAGTACGCAAAGTCAGTTGTTATGACAAAATTTCATTATGGTCTGCATCATTGACTAACGCAATGGACTTACCTTTATGATCAAGAGCCAATGTTTTGGAGGAGCCATCGCTCGCTTTTTAATCGACTTTTCTTTGCATTAATCTACGAACAAGAATAAGGTAGATAGCTTTTGTTTGTACTCGATGCATTTTCAAAGCTTGGAAGTAAAATTCAGATATTATCCTTACTACATTGTCAGTTAGGAGAGTACAGTTGAAGTTTTGGCTCTAACGGATATGTTATTTCAGATTCTCGAGACTACTTGGAAAGAAAGATCAAAACAACTAATTAATTAATCCTAATTCTAACAAGATCCAACTGAATTTGTCAAAATGTATTACTAATGTCGAATTCGACGAACAAGGATGGGAACAAGCAACCTTGCCCGTTCGCTTTGGTGGACTCGGAATTCTCTCACCATCTGATTTAGCACACCCGGCATATCAATCCTCATTGACTCCAATCAGAATTTGATCATGATGATTCTCCAGCTCCCATCAGAGTCGTCAAAGATCGAAGATTTGGTACACCCTAAAGTCAAACAACTCGGGCAGAGACCTTTATGAGTCTGTTTGCGAGGATAAATACGAGAGGCTTTTGAAAATATCTAACCAACACCGACGAGCCTGTCTTTTAACTGCAAGATGCGAGTGGAGGGGCTTGGATCAATGCCCTACCCATTGGAAATGTGGGAACTCACCTTGACGATGAAACGGTCCGCACCGGAGTTCTCCATCAGACTTGGATTGAAAGTTTGTTAACCCCATGAGTGCCGATGCGGCTGGAAGGTCGACTGCTATGGACATCATGCCCTTTCTTGTCGAAAAAGCGCAGGTCGATTCGCTAGACACAAGGCTATAAATGAAGTGGTGAAGCGCGCCCTCGAGTTGGCGGGATACCCATCCATTCTAGAGCCAACGGGCTTGAGTAGGGATGATGGGAAGCGACCCGATGGAATTACTGTCTTCCCCTTCTCTCGGGGCAAATGCTTAATTTGGGATGCTGCCTGTACTGACAGCTTTTCCCAGTCGAAACTTTTGAGGTCGGCAATGAAAGCGGGAGAGGCCGCCCGTTTATATGAAAACTCAAAAATAAAGAAATACAGCAGCCTCCTAAACCGTTTCCATGTACAGCCAGTGGTCGTCGAGACGAGCGGAGTCTTTGGCCCCAAGACGGTCTCTTTCCTTAGAGCACTTGGGTGTCTATTGACCAAAGCCTCGAGGGAGCGTCGGGAAACCGAGTGGCTTTTCCAAAGGATATCCCTGGCAGTAGTCAGAGGTAACAGCCACTCGATCATATCCGCTGGACTTTAGAACGATTTTATTGTTATAAATAAATGTCATTAATTAAGCAAATATTAATCAATTTTTACTGATTTAGTTTAAGTAGTCAATTGAGATATAACAAAAATAAAAATCAATGCAAAGTATATTAATGAAATACTTTTTAATATCCTTAATGGATAGTTCGGCTGATAAATTCGACGATAATATCTTTGATTTAGTAAAAAACCAAAAATGGAATGAATTAGAAAATATTTTATTCCGAGAAGCTCAGTTCGACATAATCGAATTAAATGCTCAGGAAAAAGTTGATTTCATAAATAATTTTAAGCAAACTGGTTTAACTCTCTTAATGCTGGCAATCAAAGAAAATAAATTTTCTATTGCTGAAAGGCTTATCCAACAAAACATAGACCTGAATATTCAATGCAATGTAAGCAAACCATTTAATTCATATTTATTAAAAAACTAAAAATAGAAAGGAAAAACTGCTTTGCACTACGCTGTATTGGCTGAGACTGACGAATTCACTAAATCTTTATTATTCAGAAAAATCAGTGTATCCATTCAAGATGAAGTATTTTTTTTAATTTTTCAGGACGGGAGACTTCCTTTACATTTGGCATGCAAGAATAATAACCCCGCTAACAATTCCTCAAAATATCTGCTCAAATCACCTACAAAGGATTTTATCGTTCAAGATAAGGTTCTTTATATAATTATTTTACGGAACGGATATATTCCGTTATTTTACGCCATCCAAAAGTCCAAAATTCAAACTTGTCGAGAATTGCTGACGCTTAACAAAAAACAGATAAAAATCCAGTCTATGGTAAAAGGGAGCATAATTTTAGACTAATGGAGACACGGCAATGCATATTGCTGCCCGTTTGGGAACTGCTGAGCTAGTTACTTTATTTCACAGTCATGGAGGAGATGTGAATTCCCTTAATGTATATTTGATGAAGATAATCGTTATTTTAGTACAACGGCGAAAATCCATTACATATTGCTGCACAAAATAAAAATTTAAATTTGGTAAAATGTTTGTTTCACTTAAATGCTTCGGCCGAAGTCTTCGATAAGGTAATTTAGTTCTCAGATTTAGATGGGGAAATCACCTCTCCACATATCTACCGAAATGGGAGACATAGAAATAGTGAAATATCTAATAAATAAATTCAAAGCAAATATTTTTGCGAGAATTAATGACGGAAGCACTCTTTTGCACATTTCAGTAAAATTCGGGCACCATAGCCTATCGGAATTTTTATTAAAACTGGGGATGCCTCTTTACATGTCTAATAAGGTTTTCGGACTTAAATTAACTTTTTGGTTGGGGAAGTTTGCCTTCACGAAGCTGCGAGACATGGACGCGTAAATTTAATAAAAATGCTGATGAAAAAAATTGAAAATGTTAATTTTGCAGCAAAAGTCACTTCATGTAAATATTTAAAGGACAATTATACAGCGTTGCATTTAGCCGTTGAGAATAACAAAACAGAGGCTGTTCAACTTTTACTCGGATTGGGAGCTTGTACTGAGATTTTCGCTGGAAAGGTTTATCTTAAATTGAAAGTTCAGCTGAGAGAATCCGCTTTGCATATTAATGCAAGAGTATCTAATGGAGAAAAATGTACTGAACTTTTGATAAATTCTGGCGCCAACGTTAATGCTGTAAATGAAGTTCAATATGACCTTATTTATTAAAGAATGGAGAAACAGCACTTCACATCTCAATTAGAAGTAACAATTTGAGTGTTTTCCGAATATTGATGAAAGAGAACGTGGATTGCGCTGCTCAAAGCAAAGTACCATCCACGTTCATTTTGGCAGAATGGAGATTCACCTCTACACATTGCTATAAGAAAGTCTCGTTTGGATATTTTAAAGGAACTAATTTCAAAATTAAAAAAAACTCATAAACGTTCAAGTTTTTTGCCAATCATAAATCTTCAAAACTTTGTATTCAGCAACTTTGAATTTTAGGAAGGCGAGACTGTACTGCATTTAGCATGCGAACAAGGCATATCAAGGAAAATTTGATCAAACGGATATAATTTTGCTCCTTTTAGAAAATGGCGCAAATTGCGCAATTGAAACAAAATTAGTTATTTTCATTCAATTTTTAGACTTTGGAATCTCCCTTACATTACTGTGCTAGAAGTGGGAACAAAAATATTCTGTTAGAAATACTCCACTATTTAGATTTAAATTCCATTCAGTCTATTATTAATAAACCAGCAAAAGTAGAAAATTTAAAAAAAAACTAGAATGGCTGGACTCCTCTTTATTATGCCTGTGAAATCGGCCGTCGAGAAGTTGTGAAAATTTTACTAAAATACTTCTCACGAGTCGATGCTATTGACACAGTATTTGATTAGCTTTATAGCCAGTTGGGGCAGTCATCGATTCATCTAGCAAGCGCAAAGGGGCATAGAAAAATTATACAAGAATTACTCACAAAAAATTCATTTTTGATTTCCGCTCCAAAAACGGTTTTACCCCTCTTCACTTTGCTGCCAAGAATGGGCATCATCACATCATTGAATGGCTAGTAAACAAATGCAAAGCGTCTCTGGAAATAAATTCTCTCGTAATTAATATTTACAACTTACAGAATAAGCAAACATCCTTGCATTTGGCTGCGAATTCGGGGCAAATGGTTACTTGCAAAATGCTGGTGAAGCTAGGATCCAATATTAATGCTAAAGACGCAGTAATAAGGTTTATTTTTGCTAGAATGGCTCGACCCCTTTACACTTGGCTGCCGAAAATGACCATGACAACATTGTAAAATTTTTCATAGAATTAAAATCTGATTTAATTTTCAACTTAGATAATGTACTGGAAAGTTTAATTTAACATAGAATAACAACACGTGTGCACATATCGCAGCATTCCACGGAAGCTACAAAACAATCAGCGATTTGCTTATTTTGAACAAGAAAGCTGTTATATCAGCCTTAAACAAGGTAAATGTAGCTTTATCTTAGACAAACGACTGGACCCCACTTCATTGCGCTGCTAGCAAAGGTCATAAAAATGTCGTTAGTGCGCTAATTGATTCTGGAGCTGAACCAGAAATCGAAGATGCTGTATTTTATGGGAATTTAATTCTATCAGAAAGGAATGACGGCATTGCATTTGGCAGCTAAAAGAGGGCATTCAAATTTAATCGATGTTTTCAAAAACAACGTGGATTTGAATATTATTAGCAAAAAGGTAAATAAAACGTTTTATTAAAGAATGGGTTAACTCCATTGCACGTGGCCTCTCTTTATGGAAATAGTCAATTCACTAGTGAGATGTTAATTCACGTTTCTCCGACAACTCCAAGCGAGTTTTCTAAATTTGGATGCACCGTCAAAGACATTGGAAAAGATTTTGGTCTTCATCCTTTACATTTCGCTGCCTTCTCTGGGAATGAAAGTGTTGTGAGAGTTCTTTTGAACAGCAACAAAGTTGAAATGACTAAGTTTACACATATTCATGTAAATTAATAAAATAATACGAAAGAATTACATTCCAATCCATTACGCCATCCAAAATGGAAATAATAGCGTAGTGAGTCTTTTACTGAACGAATCAATATCACAGCTCAATTGTGTTGATCAAAGAAAACGAAGTTGCCTTCATCTTGCAGCCTTGAAAGGGAATTACGACACAGTGGTTTTTCTATTAGGCCAAGGTGCCGACGTCAACTCCATTTCTGAGGTACTAAATTTAGTGAACTTCTAAATATTGTTTGTCATGAACATTTTAGTCAGGGATGACTGCCCTTCATTACGCAGCGAAATATGGTCATATTGGTATTGTAAATTTGCTGATAAAAAACGGAGCTATGATTTGCTTGAAAACAAATGATGGGAAGTCAGCAATCTCCTTAGCAGCCGCAGGTGGATTTGTCGAAGTTTTAATATCTCTTTTAAGCGGCTCTGATATTGATGAACTCTGTGATAACAAACAAGTTAGCAAGTCGTTCGTTATTTCAGTTTCTAGTTGATTTAATGCTTTGTAATAAAAGTTCATCAAAATGTCCAATCAGACGTCTTATTTTCTTGCATTCCGTTCCTATTGAAATGGCCTTAAAATTGGCTAAAAAATACCATATTCTTGCTGAAAGAGAAAAGGAAATAACAAACGATCTTTTAGCGACTGAGGCTGAATGTGAAAATCTTGCTACAGATTTATTTTCGATAATATCAGGAATGGACATGGATGACAATTTGTTGAAATCTTCAAATGTTAAAGGAATGACATTTCTCGACATTTTAATCGAAACTGAACAGAAAAATGTTTCTCTCAAAAATCTACTTTAGGTTATAGCGCATCCAGCATTACAAAAATACTTTTCAGAATTGTGGCTCCAAAATATTAAGTGGGGAAAGTCAAGTTTATTCTCTTTATTTTTCTCTTGATAATGTTCCCCCCAATATGGCTTTTATCTACTCTTCCATTCTTCGCCAAATTTAACAGAATTCCAGTTATAAAATTTATAAATTATTTCGCTACTCATATTTACTGCATGTTGCTTTACTTTATTGTCTCTGTTTCTCCAATTTATCCAATATATGACTCAAACAAGTTACTGAATGCTAATGCTTAGTTTCCTGTCGTGTTTTTTTGAATTTTTACTTTTATTTTGGATCTTTGGTTGGATTATATTTGAATTTTCCAACAAAAAAGGAAAGAACGGGATTTGATTACATAAAAATTTGTGTTTTGCTTCTTTCAACAATCGCATTTTTTATCCACATGTAACTTACAACTTTCAGGTAATCAACTTTATTTTATAACTTTAGGAAAGCGAGAAATATTACTACATTTATATCAGAAATCAGATTCTATCTGGCTCGCTATTTTCTGTTTCATGTTACTGCTGGATTTTTTAAGCTTTCATTATATGTTTGGTCCTTGGGTAGTTATAATTCAAAGTTTGTTATCCGAGGTTGTTCGCTTCATGTCTATTATGCTAATATTTATGCTGCATTTACTATTTCTATAGCGGCTATTAGCTCTCCCATGAACAACAAAACGTTAACAACTGTCAATCAAACTTCAACTCCAATGAAAATTGTTGATATTTTTGAATTTCTTTATTTTGGATTATTTGGGCTCGTCAACCCAATGAGTTTATCCCCGTATGCTCAGACGCCTTCGTGGAGTTTCTTTCTAATGAAGACTATTCTCGGAATATACATGTCTGTTTCAATAATCGTGTTAGTGAACTTGCTTATTGCAATGATGTCAAACACTTATCAGCGTATACAAGCTCAATCTGACATAGAATGGAAATTTACAAGAACTAAATTGATCACAAATATGTACAACATACCAGCAAGTCCGTATCCATTAAACATATTCGTTATTCTGTTTAGAAATATTAAAACCGTTTGCAACAAGGCAGGTATCGGAACTTAAATAAATCAAAGCCCAAAGCCTCGGCTGCTGTTGGAAAGATTCTGAAGAGTCTTTCATCATTAAAAGTAAATTTAAAGAAGCAAAAATAAAAGAAAAATGGATTGAAGTTATGAGGAGGAGTACTTATCAAATGAAAGAGAGAAGCATCGATATTACACGTTTTCACAATTTAATATATTTTAGACTTGTATGGGCACAACAAAGTAAACGGAGAATCCATCAAAATGAAAGATGCTATAAATTGGAACCAAGTCATAGATAAATATAACTTACTCAAGTCAGAAAATAATAAATAAGATAATAATTTGAAGCTACTAACTTAATACAATAAAATGAGCTAATTTAAATTTCGCTGAGGAATCATTGCGCAGAGCAAATGGTCTCCCATCTTAAAGATATGGAAAAAGTAGCTCTTTGCGGCGAGTCACACGACATTTTTTTATTGGGCGACAACAGAAGATGGTGAGGATAGCCAGTCTACCTAACAGCCCCCTCTATGAAGCCATGAACAAAAATCCATAAAAACCGTCCTAGATACGAGATAACAACATGTACTTTCGGAGAGCCATCCAGGAGTCTGATCCAAGTCGTATGGACCTGGATTAGTTGTAATTATTACTTCTTGTCAGCGTATCGGTTAATAAATTAAAGTAAGAGATGGCTAATCAATCTTATCCACTTTATTTTGTAAGCTTTCTCTTTTTATGTTATAAACGTAGCATAATTAGTAACTCTGATCCATGACGATCAAAAATGAGGCCAACTCTCTTGCCCTTATGGCCTGTATATCCTACCTACACTTTAAACATCTCTGACCCAACAGAATCCAGGCCGTTCATGATTTTTCCCTTTTTTATATTCATGTTGTGGTAGAAATCAATCGTTGTCGTATTGCTCAAAACAACATTCTTCTTGTCCTTCTTTCACAGACAAAATTCTCTATCCTCTATCCTGGGAATAGTTCTGAATGAGAATTTCTTCTACATCAACCCTTTCTAATCACAATGTGTCTTTCGTCATCTTCACTCGACAACTTCCAAACCTCTCCACCTGACAAGATTTATTGCTGAAGATTTTAATAATTCTATGCTCCCTAAAGGCAATCGATTGATAAAAGTTTTAATATTTCTCATGTAGTCCTCTCAAACAAACCAGATCATCAAATTCTTTTAGTTTGTTAGTCTGGCACAAAAATTTCTTTTTGAAACATGGTTCATTCTGTTTATACTCTCATATCTCCAGATTTTGTTATTTTCCTCAGAGATCTGTTCTTTTCACTTCAAAGTTCGATCTTCACTTAAGCAACTTTCCAAAAACTCAGAAAAAGTTTATTTAATCATACGATGATTATCTTGAGAGATTAGGAACTTCCAAATGCCATCAGAAAAATCTAAATTTATTTAAATCTATTGTCCGACTGGATGGTATCACATTTGATGTCTACGATATCATAAATATCGCTGAAAGGTATTGGAGTCCTATATTAATCTCCGAAATTAAAACGTCCAAAATTCTAAAAAAGTGATCACATTTTGCAAAGAACAAGGGCAACAAAGGTTTGTTGAATGATTCTTTATTAAATATTCGGAAAAATGATTTTTGTCTGTTTTGAAAAGTCCAATCACGCTTGAAAAAAAATTAGATTTTAATTTATCTGACGATATTTCAAGGCAATATTCTGAAACAGGAAACAAATTTTCTTTCAAAAAGTCGAAATGATGTCAAAATGAGGCCGTCTGAATGTGACTACAAATTATAACCAGTCTTAATTTTTGGTCATAGTTGTTCACGACTATTATTGCAAAAACAACTAAGGCATTTTTGATTAAGAAAGATTGTACCTAAACGAATCAATTGAAATTAATATTTTTTGCAATATTTTCTAACTATCTGTTCTGTTATAGCTTATTCTGTAAAAAAAATTTATAACAAATTTATTTTGATTCCTTGTTAATAGCAGAAATACTCATAAACAATGTCACATCAAGAGCGAAATACCCATTATAAACGCGCAAATTAACCACCATAAATCTTCGTTTAAGTCAGCATTACGCGTGAATTCCGCAGCGAGCACTGCTGAAGATTTGAAAAGAAGAAAGTACTGCGACGCTGGTGACCGGTTCGCTTTACTGCCGATCTCCGTTGAAATGCCAGGCGTTATTGGCCGAGCACTTCCGAGTTTAGCATATTAATCGGAAAACTTTCGGGGCTGCGGACGAGCGAGCTTAGAATGACTCAATGGCTCTTTCAGGAAATTTGGTTCGCGATTATGAGGGGCAACTAACATTGTTAGCTCAATGCCTGCAGACCATAATGTTATCTCTTTTCCTCTTTTCTCGCCATAACAACTAAAATTTATTTTACCTAACAAATAGTATAATTAAAAAACGATTTTTTTAAATGAGTCATAAAAAATTTAATGAAATGAAAAAAATCAACGACAACGTTACACCAAACTAACTAATCACTAGGCAACCGAAAGTCAACGAAGTCAACTTGAGTTCTTTGTTTAATTATAATGTTAAAATGCTATTAATTAAATTACTTTAATAAAAAATGTTTATATAAAAAGTTATGGCATAGTGGTTAGGTGTCGGGCTAAAGTGACTTAGGTTACGGGTTCGATTCTCGCTGCTGTTCACCTGGTGGAAGGTTCCACGCATCTACGATGCCAAAAGGGTTTGACGAGTGACGCCGTCATCAGTGGATACTCACTGCGGAACTGGATAGTCTAGAAAGGATTTACACACAAGAAAAAGAAAAAAAGAAGTGAAGATCATTCCTCGGTTTTACGATTAGTTAAAATTAACTGTTCTTTACTTAAATAAAGTGTGTGTCCTGTCTATGCGGAGCTATAAATATTATGGCTATCGTGAAAAACTGTTATTATTATCATTATTTCAAATAGATCCTTAAATGACCTGAGTAGCATAGGTAATGTATCCACATTGCTTTTTTCAGAATCATCTCGAAATCCATATTTGAAGTTCAATTAAATCGGTAATGCTTTGTTCAATTATGACTGGTACTGAAAACGCCGTAATTCCCCAGGTTTCAAATTTGGCGAATTCGATAGGTTTTACTGTATTATTTAATATTGTGATTTAATAAATAAATTTCTTCCATCTTAAGACAACTTTTTATTTTTTAGAGCAATTTAGTTGACTTTTTGGAGGCCCCCCGTTTCCGTGGTCGCCCAAGGACGACACTGGCAGTCGTTCTCGACGAGGACCTCAAAGAAATGGGACGGCATCTTGCAAGTGGAGAGGATCTGGACTGGTTGCGCGCAGCGGCTTTGAATAGGAGGAAGTGGATGAAACTAACCAGTGATTTGCTAACTCGTGTTGCACATGCTTTGTCAAGTCCTATGACATAGCGATAAGTGCTTATAATAATAATAATAATAGTTGACTTTTAAGGTCAATTTTTTACATTTTTAAGAGCAACTTTCCGGTTGCCCTATTAATCACATAATCCTATAATATTCTAATAAAGATCTCAACTTGGCCCAATGCTCTTTCCTTGAGCCCACACAAGCCCGTATCGTCTGTATAACTGGATCCTAGTACTCGCTGTCTTAATTTAAAGCTTGAATTCAAAAATAAATAAATTATGATAATTTGAGATAACGCGTCCGTGATGTGACATAATAAAATAGAAATTCATTTAAGAACTCTATTTAATTTAATCCACTAGAGTAAAGAAGTCTACTTCGATCCATCTATTAGTTTTCAGTCTTGAATAACTTTATACCTTATGAATTTTTTCACTGGTCAGGACATCTGGTACATTGCTATTTCGACTCAGTGTCGAGGAAGATTTTGACCTGAAAATTTATTTGAACAAAAATCCCTGGAAATCATAAACTCTAGATAGCTATCTCCTTAGCTGTTGAAGGAATTTGCTTGTATCGACAGTCAAAATCTATTTCCAGGATATCTAACCTACTTAGTTGTTGAAGGAATGTGGTTCACGTGTGAGTGTTATTAAACGATCCGGTTCCGCATTGAAGTATTCAATAAAAATGGCGTCACTCGTAATATCCAAAGCATCATTGATACGTAGAGCTTTCAGCTGAAAAAAAACAAGGTCAGCCTTTTTTTTGTTTCTTTTGGACTTTAGATGTTTATTATGGTTTCCTTATTTTGATATGAACTGAAATGAAAATTCTTGAAAAAATGATAATTGACTCAATGTTCCTCCTTGAGCCCAATAGTAGTTTGATTTATTTTATTTAAGAAACCTCAAGATCACCAAGAAAGGAGGTGTTGAACCAACTGATTAAATGATCCAAGCTTCCAATAACTTCTGAACACTTGAGTGATCTTCTAGCGATCCCACTACCATCCAAAACTGTTTTCTAGTATGTCTGCGTAGAGCTCTTCTGAAATGTCCATCTTCAGGCTAAAGAGATTTTTTACATAAGTGAATCTCATTTTTCTTTCCAACATAATGACTATATTTTTAATGCTTTATATGCATTGCATCTTTTGAGTCTGTTAACAGTGATCCTACTTCTCTTTGCACCTCAACGGTCTTCTGATTTCGCTTTTTCACGGTTGATCTTCTGTTTTTTATTGGCTGACGATTAGAACCATTTTGTGTTCTTAACATTGTGAGACCTTGTAAACGATCCAGTTTCGCAGTGAGGTATCCACCGTTGACAGCGACACTCGTAACCAAAAAGCATAGTAGATGCGTTGAGCCTGAATGGATAGCAGTAAGGTTTGAGCCAGGAACCATTTGGGTTTATCCGGAACCTACGGCACTTCTCCATTCCGACCATGAATTTACTCATAGCCTAAAATTTTGGCTAAATGAATTATATGGTAAATTATATTTTAAAGTGAATAATCAGAGCTCAGGAACATAAGGGATATATTCTTCTTGTTGTGAATTAATCGCACGATAATAAAAGTAGGCCAAGCATCCAATTAGAACAAAATCAATTAGCTGAATAATCTAAAAAGATAAGAAATTATATTACCCAATAAAAAATCATTAAAGGAATTCGCTTAAGTATTAAAGTAATAAGAGTGAGGATCAGTATCGAACCATCGAACACAACGAATATCAAAATTATCACTATTTTCTGAATTTTAAATAATTAGAACTGTGGTGGTAATTTTTTTTTCAATTCTTCTATCGAATTCAAACATATAAGAAATTATGAGGACGATTATGAGCACAAACCGAAGAGATGCGACGATGACAAAAAAATGATTAACTGAATAGCTATATAAATGAATGACCAACCCCAAAAGAATTATATTAATAATCTAAAATTAACAAAGCTTTTACAAAACATGTAAACTGGAAAATGCTAAAATGCGACTTAAATTTTCTTATATCGATGAACATAATTAAATATTTGAAAATTTATTTTTTTTAATTTTAATTATTCCATTAAATTTTATTATTAATTAATTGATTTAATTTATTAACTTTTTGTTGAACCATTAACCCACTTTAAAAAATTGGATTTTGAAAATAACCGCGTGCGCCATGCGGTGTTTCGTGGCTAATTGATTGAAGTTTCTGTTTTGTTCGTCTGTTCTCCTCTCTCTTAGAGTGGCGAGTGGCGTCATGTGATCTACCTGTCTAGGTGTTGCTCAGTGCCAGGCCGAAAAAGGATCATTTGGTCTCTTCCACTCCACTGGAGGCGTTTCCACAACTGCAACTATGGACGTCTTTTACCCTTTATGCTGATTCCGGATTGACTTTTTCTGTAGAAGTGGAAACTGGATACACTTAATTAGTTGTTTACTTTAACTTCTTTCTCAGTGTATCCGGGGTTAATAAATAAATAAACTACTAGGGTCAACATTTTTTCTATAATCAATTCAATAACTATGTTTACGAATTTTTAGAGTACTGAGAAATATCAACTTGGCATTAAAAAGACTAATCACTACTGAAAAAACTAAGAAAACAATAATAACAGAAGATCCGCATGCGAATATCTGAAAAAGGTCTTCACTACCTTTGCATTAATCAGGGAAAATAAAGAGCATCTAAATAACCTGAGGCAAATAATCTTAACTACCTTAGGGATAAAATTATCTCGGATCTGACTTAGCAGAATAAAAGATAAGATTAAAGGGTTTCTATCGCCTAGTCACTGTGGCTTACGGACTGGAAGACTTAAGTGAATTCTATATGGAGCCATCGGTAGGTTTCTGCAATTTGCTATAAATACCGGAAAACTACATATATCCTCGGTATATACATGTCGCTGGCTTTTGATACCGTCATCAGCGATACTTTGGGGACATTGAGTCTAAACCCTTTTATACAACATGCGGTGTCCCCCAAAATGATTAACTATTGCCTGTTTATCTATTATAATATCTCAAGCCACTCTGAACGAATTTAGGGAAACATAAGATGCGGTCTCTCGAAGTAATACAGCGGATGCTATCGACTTGATTTTAATGTGTTATGCAGACAATTCTTTCGATATTTGAAAAATAGTTCTAATCGTCAGCCAATAAAAAACAGCGTACCAAGATCAATCGTGAAAAGGCGTAGCACCACATGGCGCCAATTCAGAGCAATAGTTATTCCGATCTACTCAAGTCGTAAAAAATGCTTCTTAATTCTTTTATAATTTTAAAATATCTAAAAATCTAATAAAATCATTTTATTAAAAAATATATTTTACAAATTTTTTCATCCGTCTTTCTTCCTTTTCTATTTCCGCTTTTTCTACTTTTTTCTATAACAGCTACTGGCTTTCTTGGCTAATCTAAAGTCTGATGACATCGGATCTGATAGTCGTGGATTCGAATCCAAAAAATGGACTTTTCAACGAAAGTCGATTCTCGTCGACTGGATCCCATCTGTGATGTCGAGTTTTTCTGCCACGACATAGTAGTTGAAACGACTGAATGAGTTTTTATTATATCTGGGATTATTAAATAAATAATGAATAATGTTTTCAAACTAAAAATGTAGATCAGGGTTTCTTAATTTTTTATGTATCTCACATGCATGCGCTTCGTGGGGACCCTCCATCTATACAAATAAAAGAAAAATGAGAAATGCAGAAGAGGGCGTTCAAAATTACGGAGCGATGGACTCGTGGGAACATGGATCCGGACCGACTTCTCTGGAATTGCTCATCCGGCTAGATCCCGGGATGACTCAAAGCACCTCTTCAAACAGTCGACTGATACGTACATGTGTGGTATCGAGAAAGGAACATCGGGAAAATATGAGAACTTGATTCGAACATATCGGGATCACGTGATAGTTAGTTTCGATTTTTGATTGTGGTCTTGGGGTTTAAAAAATAAATTAATCAGTCAATTTATTTCGATATTTATTGTTTGTGAATTATTTTACTGACAATTGATTAACATAAATATGTCAGATCCAAGCATTGAAGCGTGTTTATAAGCATTTGTAAGTATATTCAAGATTTTTATTTGGGAAGTAAGCTTGAGTCAATTTATTAAGAAAAGAGAGCAAATGGTATATATCGGCTGCCCTGACTGCGTGGCTATTCCCTCTCAAGAAGGCGAACGAGATTCTTTCAAATAACCATTAATTAAACAATAAAATTCAATCAAATTTCCAATTTTGAAAAATGAGGTAAATACCACATTTTATTGAAGATCTATTAATTCCAATTGGAGTGATGATGGAGCATTCTTAGGATATTAAATAGTAATGCAAAAATTTTCATTAATGGCAAAATTTTATCAAACTCTTAAAATAAACTTAATTTAAATAAACCATAGAGAGTTTTTCAAATTCTAGAATAAGATGACTGATAAATGCAGTATATTTTTCAAATCAACCGCTGGCTTTATTTTCGCGCAAAAAGTGAAATGGTCAGATCTTTGAGTGCTATTTGATCTATCCAAAGATTTAATTTCAATATAAAAGTAGCAACTGATCCATACAGTTGATGACAAAATTTGTATTGCCCCTGTAATTCACGATTCAACAAGAATAAATGAGAAGATATATCGAGCCAAAAAAGCTAAATCCACAATCCACTCCTTACTGTTCAACAAAGCATGATATTTGTGGTGTTAAAGACAAATTCTCTTATTTGATGGAGTAATTTATAAAATCTACGTTTTATACAAACAAATATACCTTTTAAGACACACGAAAACTCGAACCGCGGAATGATAAAGCACATCACTATGGACTGTGTCAACTTCCATAAATATTTTTAATCTCCTGTGATTGAGAATTTACCGCGTTTCCAATTCACAATAGACAGCGCCGTACTTATTACATTTTACATTTTAAGTGACTTTTCTATTATATTCTCCTGATTTATGAGACGTGGTTCCAAAATTTGGAATAAAGATTTTTTATAGTCTCCATTAAGAAAAAAAGTCCACGAGACCCTTTATTACGATTAATCATATTCCGCCCCCATCAGTAAAATAGAAATTAATTTCAAAGGATCAATGTCAAATTTTTTAATAGTTTCAAGGAATTTGCTAAACACATCGATTCCTTCTGTATAGCCTTTTAATGAACGAAGAGAAAAAATTCTTAATGAATTTGAAAATCCAAAATGACACCTCTTGTTAAAATAACCAATCGATCGCTATCAAAGATATTTTTACTCATGTCAACAGCAAAAAATATTTAAAAAAAGTCTTTCGATGCTATAAGAACTTGATTAGCTGACGGGCAATGTGCTCAAAAATACATTATATTTTTCTTGTAATGGTATCATTAATAAATAGTAATCGTTTTGTAATATTTTGAATATTTAAGGACAATATTTATCACAATAAATGGAAATAACAGTTTTAATAATTTCTCCATAAGAATAAGATTTCATAATATATCGAGTTTTTTTCCTTAACTCTCTATACCTGGTGTGTGAACCTGTCCAAGGCTTTCGATAGTGTGTGGCATGAACCCCTCCTATCAAGGCTAGCAGCTGCTGACATCCAAAAGAAACTTTTCACATGGATAAAAGACCTACTAACAGGGTGAACTTTCCGAGAACATGTCGGGCATATATGTCAAAAGATATCTTACTGAAGAGGGGCGTTCCACAGGGCTCTGTCTTGAAACGCTTCTGTTTTCTGTGTTTCTGTCTAACTTCCCTACTCCGACGGATGCGAACACCAAACTGATAATTTACGCAGACGATATTCTGATTACGGATACGTCGGGGAAGTCAACATTGTCAGAAAAAAGAATCAAGTTATTAATCGATCAAGTGCAGGATTAGACGGAACCAAAAACGTCCCTTTTCTTGATAGTTAATCAACCACGGAGACATCATGCGCAGCCTTATTTACTTAGTATTCCGATAGTACATTCACTCCACTACCTCGGGATAGTTATCGACCGGGAAGGGTCTTTCATGGAGGGCATCAGACGACGAAGGCGTTGCAGGCGCTTCTCTGTACAAGCAAGTTGTCCGTTAGCTTGGAGACCTTCCTGTTCATCTTCATGAGGATTGTTCTATCGGGGATACTTGATGTGAGGCATGGTATTTCTCACGACAAAGGGATAAAATAATGTTACTATAGAAAAATCGAGAAAATCAGCAATAAAGTTAGCCTTGGAGAAAAAACTGCGTAATGTCCTGAGTGCAGAAGAGGACAAGATTCTCGCCCCAGTCATGTACATTGTGGAGAAGAGGAGTAACGGGATCCGACGCTTGGACTAAACTAAATGGAGATGGGATCCGTAGGAAGTGTCCAGCTCGCATTAGCGGACTCGTTTAAATATCCCGTAAACTAACTCCTAATTCCTGTTTGAATAAAGTGTTTTCGGTTCATTTTATTTAGGTAGTGATAAAGTGATTAGAATTTTTACAATAGAGAGAAGATTGGATTTTTGGCGGATAAAAAACAACCATCGCGTCCATTTGTAATATGGAGACAATCACTCTATCGAAAATTAAAAGAATTTCGTTTCTTTAAGTCTTGATAGTACTTCGAGGGAATTCCTTCTAGGTCGAGAGTCACCAATGTGGTCTCTTAACTTTTTGTAATTCTTTGCTTAAAATTTCGTAGATAATTTTGTCGAAATTTCTAAACTTCCTAACAAAAACACGTGCATAAATTAAGTAATTTAATAAAATTTAAAAAGTTTAATTTAACCTTAAAACTAAATTTTTAAATCACAATGCATGTTCTACGTAAAATTGGTTTCAGAAAACTTATATAACCTGAGGGCCAATGATTGGCAGAAAGAGGGACGTTTTGGTTCCGTCCTTTCAGAAGCTTTAGCAACAATTTCCTTCTTACAATGTTTCCAAGTACCCTAGAAGAACCAACTTAAATTCCACCAGTTTACGGTACTTCCTGGTTCAATCCGATGATCTCGAAGATATCTTTTCGAAATGTTCATTGTAGAGACCATTTTGCCGGTCGGTCTGGTGAAACTTTCAGAAGATGTAGAAGTGTTTTTTGTTACTTGATACAAAGTCAAATACTACAACAAAGACTGTGGCAGACTGTGGCAATTATGGCACTAATTGCCAACTGTTTCTTGGCAGCTGGTTTCAGATTTGTTTCTTCTCACACATATAGAAAAAGTTTGATTTTTATGAATTTATAAATCCTACTTACAAATGACTATAGCGAGAAATTAACTTTTGCATATATCGTTAATATAGTAATATTGCTCATTGAGCGTATCTCCATGCAAATCATCAAGGGAAATGCGTTTTGAATTATGAGAGCAGCCAGCAGTTGTTAACTATAAGTTTCTCTATTAAACCGATTAATTAAAAAAATATAGTAAGCAGACAAAAAAATCTCTGATAGTTAATAAAGTTGGTATTTTTAATTATTGTTATTTTGTCTTCTAATTAAAGTGTGTTCGTTTTTGATGGAAATAAAATTTTTGTAGAAAATATATTTATTAGGGCTTCAGTAAAAGGAATTTAATTCAGTGAAGGTAAATTTTCATTGTCATTTTTTGATTGAAGATCCGTGTTGTTTGATTATTTTTATCTTTTATTTGATTTCTTTTTTTATTTAATGTTTGTTTTAAATTCATAATAGTTTAAAAAGAATGAATAAACCTTGAAAACTAACAAAGATTATAAAAATATATTCTATCACCGTGGTGAATCTAACAAAAAATAATAAAATCCATGGAAGTCCTAAAATATATTTTAACTTTACCTGAAAAAATAAAAAGTGAAAATAAAATTTTGTTTTTAATCAAATTCATACTATTAGGTGTAGTAGTTTTTATAAATCCAGACATTAAAATAATGTATAATATTAAATTTAAAAGCAGACAGATTATAATCGGACCAAGCAACCCCAAATAAAAGCCAAGTCCAGTAATCAAGCATTTCCCTTCGGAATAATATACATTTTTATTTATTATTAAAATCAAACCGACGATGGAGAGTGGAATACCTAATTACAAATAAAACTAATATTAAACCCCAACTAAAAACAAATAATTTGACCTTCAAATATTTTATGTTGACTCCAATTACTTTGTTAAATTTTAAATAATGGACATATGATATTGTGAACATCCATAAAAATTGAGACAAAATTCCATAGTGGAGTAAAACTCCAACTGTTACACACTCTAATAACTCTTTTCTGAAGAATAAATGATTCCAAAAATAAACACCATGTTCAACATCAAAATTGATGTTTTCAAATTAAGTAGAAGAATTTGAAAAATAGAATTCTTCAAAAGTCTAAAGTAAATAAATTTTACCAACTTAATTTTTAGTATAAATAAAATAAATGAAATTATTATAGCGACTGTGGAGAGAGAAATTCCAATTATTGTAATCACTGTAGTTGCATCATCTCTATTTTCAGAGTTAGTTATTGGACTCTAACGTGAAAATGATAATTACAAATAGAATAGCAAAACTCGTCAAATGCAGAGATTTACATCTATAAAACAGTCCAGAAATTTCTATTTCACCCATTTTCCCAAAGACAAGTTTTGCTGTTGTAAAATACACAATTTGGAAATAACCCCTGTAATTAATTATGTTTTGATACATTATTTATATTTTCTATATAAAATGGAAGTATTGGAAATTTTAATATTAAAGATAAATTTTCAGATTCAGCGACGACCGAAACTTGTAAAGATTGTGGACTTAGTCCAATTGAAGGAGTTAATACGTTTTCATTGTGAAAAACCACGCGAACTCGATTAATATTTAAAGTTACTATTAGTAGAAACGTTAGTAGGAAATTCAATTTCAACAGAGACATTATTATTTGAAGAAATGTTTAAATTTCCCACTACTTTTTTATCGATGACTTCATATTTTAAACTACTATCTGGAGGAATAGCATTCACTAAATCAAAAATAGCTTTTCTTGCTTTAGACGCGGTATCATTTGATAGCTTATTAGTTGATTCAAGTAATACAAAAAATGTTGCAACAACTTCAGTATTCTAGTATTTTCATTTAAAATCAAAAACCTCATCGCTGTGATCCCTATTAATCAATTTATCTTAGAATCAAAAAATGACTAACTTGCTAATTTTTCTATTTTATAAGCAGGTTCGATAATTTTATCAAAAATTTGAATGTTTGATACACTTTCTCCATTTATCAAGTTATTTAAAAATTCGTTAACAAAATCATGTTTCGACTCAAATAAAACATCTGTAATATTTTCATTTGGTCTTTTGTTTCGTACAAGCTAAATTATTATTTCAAAATTTATAAACATATTATTTTCATTTATACAATTAGTATCATAAACAGAATTAGCTACATAAATACTTTCTGAATCATTTCTATTTTTAAAATAATTTTCTATAATATTTTGTAATTTCTTTTTTAATTCTTCTTTTATAGTATCGTCTACAAAAATCTTAAATTGAGTATCATTAAAATTGAAGGCCATTATTTGGCAAATAGATATCTCTAAACTCAAAAAAGGTTTAGATCTTACATTATTAGGAAAATTTCTCTATTAGCATCATTAATCTAAAAGTTATGAAAATTTTACTTTTGTTTCAAATAAGTAATTTAAATTTCGCAAATAATATTCTTCCTCACTATATAAAATAGTTAATTTAAGACCTACGAATTAGTTATATCCATACAATGATTCAATTCTCTTCTACCTGTACACCAGTCTAACGTTTCATCAATATTTGTATAATTATTTGAAATAGATGCTAATTTTTTAAATTTATAGTCGAATTCAATAATTTTATCGAAAATTTGAAAGTTTGATACACTTTCTCCATTTATCAAGTTATTTAAAAATTCGTTAACAAAATCATGTTTCGACTCAAATAAAACATCTGTAATATTTTCATTTGGTCTTTTGTTTCGTACAAGCTCAATTATCATTTCAAAATTTATAAACATATTATTTTCATTTATACAATTAGTATCATAAGCAGAATTAGCTACATAAATTATTATTGAAGAATTTCTATTTTTAAAATAATTTTCTAAAAGAGTTTGTAATTTCTTTCTTAATTCTTCTTTTATGGTATCGTTTACAAAAATCTTTAATTGAGCATTATTAAAATTGAAGGCCATTATTTGGCAAATAGATATCTCTAAACTCAAAAAAGGTTTTGATCTAATATTATTAAAGAAAATTTCTCTATTAGCATCATTAATCTAAAAATTATGAAAATTTTACTTTTGTTTCAAATAAGTAATTTAAATTTCGCAAATAATATTCTTCCTCACTATATAAAATAGTTAATTTAAGACCTACGAATTAGTTATTTTTATACAATAATTCAATTTTCTTCTACCTGTACACCAGTTTAACGTTTCATCAATATTTGTATAATTATTTGAAATAGATGCTAATTTTTTAAATTTATACTCGAATTTAGTAATTTTAACGAATATTTGAAAGTTTGATACACTTTCTCCATTTATCAAGTTATTTAAAAATTCGTTAACAAAATCATGTTTCGACTCAAATAAAACATCTGTAATATTTTCATTTGGTCTTTTGTTTCGTACTAGCTCAATTATCATTTCAAAATTTATAAACATATTATTTTCATTTATACAATTAGAATCATAAGCAGAATTAGCTACATAAATTATTTTTGAAGAATTTCTATTTTTTAAAAAATTTTCTAAAAGAGTTTGTAATTTCTGTCTTAATTCTTCTTTTATGGTATCGTTTACAAAAATCTTAAATTGATTATCATTAAAATTATAGGTCATTATTTGGCAAATAGATGTATCTAAACTCAGAAATGATTTTGATCTTACATTATTAAGAAAATTTCTCTATTGGCATCATTAATCTAAATGTTATGAAAATTTTACTTTTGTGTTATATAAGTAATTCAAATTTCGCAAATAATATTCTTCCTCACTATATAAAATAGTTAATTTAAGACCTATGAGTAACTTATATCCATACAATAATTCAATTCTCTTGTACCTAGACACCAGTTTAACGTTTCATCAATGTTTGTATAATTATTTGAAATAGATGCTAATTTTTTAAATTTATACTCGAATTCAGTAATTTTATCAAATATTTGTAAGTTTGATACACTTCTTTTATCAATCAAATTATTAAAATATTCGTTAACGAAATCATCTATCGAGTTATATAAAATATCTGTAATATTTTCATTTGGTCTTTCTTTCCTTAATTGATCAATTATATCTTCAAAATTTATAAACGTATTATTTTCATTTATACAATTAGAATCATAAACAGAATTAGCAACATAAATAATTACTGAATCATTTCTATTTTTAAAATAATTTTCTATAATATTTTGTAATTTCTTTCTTAATTCTTCTTTTATGGTATCGTATACAAAAATCTTAAATTGAGTATCATTAAAATTGAAGGCCATTATTTGGCAAATAGATATCTCTAAACTCAAAAAAGGTTTAGATCTTACATTATCATAGAAAATTTCTCTATTAGCATCATTAATCTAAAAGTTATGAAAATTTTACTTTAGTGCTATATAAGTAATTTAAATTTCGCAAATAATATTCATCTTCACTATATAAAATAGTTAATTTAAGACCTACGAATTAGTTATATACATATAATAATTCAAATCTCTTCTAATTGTACACCAGTTTAACAATTTATCAATATTTGTGTAATTATTTGAAATAGATGCTATTTTTTTAAATTTATATTCGAATTTAGTAATTTTAACGTATATTTGCAAGTTTGATACACTTCCCTCATTAATCAAGTTATTTAAAAATTCGTTCACAAAATCATGTTTCGACTTAAATAAAACATCTGTAATATTTTCATTTGGTCTTTCGCCATATAAATGATCAATTATATCTTTAAAATTTATAAACATATTATTTTCCTTTATACAATTAGGATCATAAGCAGAATTAGCAACATAAATTATTCTTATGCAGTTATCATCAAGTATAGGTTGTGGATTTGTGCCAATAGTAAAACAATTGTTAATTATGAGATACAATTTATTTTCTAATTTTTTATGTAGCAAAGCTATCATCAAATCTTCCAGACCATTTGCTCTATATGAGAAGTTCATTATTTCACAAATACTTATTATTAAGTCAAAAAAATCTATGGAATCGATAGCATTGAATAACATTGTTTTATTACGATTCTAAAAATTATGTAAACTTTACTGCATCGTTACATAACTCATCTAAATCTTCCAAAAATTTAGATGTTCTACTTAATGTGCCGATTAACTCTCTTAAACCTATGAATAATTCATAATATATACAAGAATCTATTTCATCTTGAGCAAAGCACATGTTATACATGTCATTGATGATATAGGTAGGTTTACCAATTGAGATTATTGAAATAGGTAACAACCAACATAAAAACATTAGCATTATAAATTTAATTTTGGCCTTATATATAAATGTGAATTATATCGTGGAAATATGCTAATTTTACTTTCGAGCAAATTTTAGAACTTTCATTTAAACTTATATTTTCAATTCTAGCGACTTTAATTTGACGATCATCAAATAAAAAAATAAGATTGAAATCTACGTTAAAAAAATCGAACAGTCCAATAAAATTCTGGCCTTGAGATTCCTTCTGTTGTTTAAAAGGCTCTGATTTGAGGCAATTTCAAATAAATAGATTGCTTAGGTTTAAATATAGAGAACCGTAAATTGTGACAGTTGATGAATATCATATAGGTCCAAAACCAAGATTATTTGGTTCAATGGATAAGATTTCTATATCAACTTGACTATTGAAAAGCCTAATTTGGCTACTTAACTGAAGATTAAATTTCAATTTTTATTATTCAAAAAATTAGATCACGACCTAAATAAAATTAACTAAAAGTTTATAAAATGATTAAATTTGATAACTTTAATATCTTTGTAAGAAGCGATTATAAACATCGACTAAAGCAAAACTCACTTACTACGGGAAAATCAGATGTGATCATAATAAGGCTATACAGCACTATATGAGTATATTCCGACAATTGGTTTCGTCACTGTGACTATCCTTCCATCTAGTAGACCTCAATATGAGTCATCTCTTTTTTGTTCTCATCCTCCTTCAATTTCTTCCCCACATAGAGTGACCCTTCAAGACACGGACGTGGGAAAAAAAACTTCCTTGACCATACTTGACCATTTCTGCACGGCAAACAAACTGTTCTTGTGAAACACCGCATTCTCTCATCGTGCATGCCACATAACCACTTGTATGGGCGAACGAAGAAACCCAGAAGGAAAACTAGTCCCTATTTACAACCAAATTGAATATATTATATTTCGGATCAATGACAAACGCTCTCTTATAAACGCATGCTCATACGAAGGTTTAACAACTGTCAGCGATCACAGAATGGTTATTTTCACCTTCAGCCTGGCGAAACATGGTATCAAACATAAGAAACATTACAAACAATAATAATGAGAATACAAGAAATGGATACGCAACGGGAAAACTGATCTCTCATCTAAACACAGTCAAAAATTAACAAAAACACCTCTGCTCTCATCTGAAGGACCAAACAGTAGGAATTTCGTGGGATCACACAAAGTATATAATAAACGATGCAGCAAGCCAGTACCTCGGCACGCGGGAGATGGCCAGTAAGGGTCGGACGACACATACAGAACTAGTAATGGAGTTAGCAAAGGAGTTAAAAGAAATCCATACAAAAAAAACTAATCGAAAAAGACAATAACAAGAGAAAAGTCTTTCAGGGGCAGAAAGACCAAATCCGTAGAAAAATCAGGAGTCTGAACAAGACACTCCACCAAGAAGAATTTCTTCGCAAAATCAATGAAGTATCCAAACTAAACGATAATTCACATATGTATATGGCCGCTCGTTTACTACGCCACACAAACCGGAAGGAAAGAATAATCATCAAAGAAAAAAATGGCATGACATTACTGAATACTAATGAGTAAGCGGAAATAATTGCAACACATTTTGAAAAGCTTTTTAATGTGACTACAGCAATCTCCCCCATTCAAAGAAAAGCCTAAACCCTTAAAAGAACCAATTTCAATTTTGGAAGTAAAAACAGCATGTCAAAAACTAAAAAATAACAGAAGCCCTGGACCAGATACGATAAACCCTGAATTACTGAACTACGGGCCTGACCCCCTTTTTGAAAAAATCGCTACACTACTAAATGAAATGTTTTCAACTAACTCAACCTTGCCCCTGGGAACGGGATTACTAATACCTATACAAAAACCCAATAAACCCAAAGGACCGGTTGAAAACTTACGACCTATTATATTATCAAATTCTCTACGGAAAGTCTTAGCTAACATTGTATTGGAACGAATAAAAGGACCCGCCTATGAATACCTACCCGAAAGTCAAAGTGGGTTCAGAGAAGGAAGATTAACAGCTGATGCAGTCTGGAGTCACAGATAAAGATGTGCAACACATCAAAGATATTGCAATGCCATCCAAATTCTGGGAATACATCTATCAAAAGCCTTTGGCTCGGTTAACAGGAAAAAATTGATGACAGTGCTGGAAGGGTTTATTTACGAATCGAGTCCAAGAATGATTCAAATCCTTCTATCTAACACACAACTCCTTGTGAGAGTTGGAAAAACCTACTCAAGAAAATTTGAAACAAACACAGGCACTCCTCAAGGAGATTCCCTCTCTCCCCTACTATTCACAATATACTTGGAGGCCGCTATGAGGGAACTGAGACCATCATATCAAGGAAAAATAGAAGAAGTGATTTATGCAGAAGATTTCGACCTAATTTCTGTAGACAAAGAACTCCTGGAGCATGTACTAGAAAAAGCACCAGATATACTTGGGAAATGGTTTCTCACCGTGAACAGGGAAAACACAGAACGGACAGAAATAAGACGAATGAACAACTCACTCGAAGAAAAATGGAGACACATAAAGATACTTGGCTCACTACTAGGAGATAGCGAAGACATCATACGGAGAAAAACATTGGCAAATGCGGCATTACTTGGCTAAACGGAAAGGATATAACATAAAACAAAGGATTATGTTATACGACACTTTCATCAAACCAATTCTACTATACAACTCTGGGACCTGGGCCACCTCTAAAAAGGAATTGGAGTGGCTAGACTCATTTCACAGGAATCATTTAAGAAACATAACTGGAATGTCCTGGCCATCCAAGATCTCGCGGAATGGACTGTACAATAAGTGTGACTGTATACCATTAAGCCACGATTAGCTCTCGTTGGAGACTTTTTGGACACGTCCTGAGGTTGGACCCGATATCCCTTCCGAATATAGCAATGGAAGATTACTACTCCTCCAATGTAAAACGCTTTCGTGGAAGACCGAGAACTACCCTCCCGGTTGTTCTACAAAACGATCTGAAAGCCGTGAAGAAAACATTGGCATCTGGTGACGATCTGGACTTACTGAGTGACCTAGCAAAGAACAGAAGAGCTTGAACCAACCTAACTAATTCTCTTATATTTTTTGCTGCACATGCGGGGCTATAAAAATTATGGCTCTCGTGAAAGTGCTAATAATAATAGAGTGACCTCTGTTGGCTGTTGCCATTCGATTAACTACTTGTTTCATTCACTTGAATGAATCTATATTAACGAAAGAGATTAAGCAAGGTAAGAAACTGTAGAACACCATAGTTCCTATTCAGTCCATAATCCATTTTTATTCAAGTTAGCTGTAAAAGGACAATGGTATTCTTGCAGAATGAGATGATCCCCATCTGAAAAACTATAAATATGATAATTTATTTTAAAAACAATTAAAATTTTTAAAGGTAATAATTAGGGCAAGTTGTTTTTAGCAGTTAAAAAAATTTTTAGCGCTAAAAAATCACAAAATCTAGCAATTATAATTATAAAAATTAGCACTTAAAATGATAAAATCTAGCATTTAAAATTGTAAAATCTATAACTTAAAATAATAAAATATAACATGTAAATTTTATTTATTGTAATATAATAAACTGTAATGCTTGATATTGTCTGGATGGAAGTTTTTTAAATATTTTTTAGCATTTTAATAGCTCTTTCAACAGATGCAGAGGATGCCTGACTGCGTGTAAGAGAAAAATAATTTTGTTGGCTAATTTTTGGTTCAGTCATTTCAATAATAGGTTTAAATCCATCTTCCTCCATTCTTTTATTTATATAATTTTTGATATTTGCCTTGTCATTATCAAAATGTAGTCCTTGTATATTATAATATGCCCGATTGATTGAGTAGTCACAACATTCCGAAAGTTTAAGAAGATCTATTATTTGCGAATAATTTAATATGATTTCCGTTAATTGAAACTTAATATCCGGATTGTTGATATGATGTTTAGCATTTGATACTAAAACTCCATCTGACTGAAATGCGTTAACAATTTCAAAAATTATTTCAAAATTCATGAAATAATATTTCACTGCTTGAAACCAACTTCCCCATCTGCATAAATTAAGCAAAAGAATACCTAGTAACTACCACATCAGTGGGTATCCAACATCCTTGAACAAATTACGACGTTTTCGGTTTTTAACTGTAGCAGCTTTAATGCTTGCAATTAAACCATCTATTTCCGGATATGCACACTTTATACGTAAAATTGTATTGTGTAACAAATGAGAAACACACGTCACATGATGCATGTTGTTATACATGACCATTAATGTTTTACCACCTATTTATTTAAATAAATTTATATCACCAGAAATCATATAAGGAGCGGCATCTGAAATTAGTAGATAAAAATTGTCACGAATAATCTTCATTTCTCTAATGACGTCATCTATTAATTGGCAGATGATAGCAACAGTGGCATGATTTTCCAGTGTTTTGCATTCAACCAAATAGGATTTTGTTGGAAAGCGAATGCTCCCAATTAGAATCACTACAAAACTTTTCCTTCGGATATCTGTTTCATCAATTATTATAAAAATCTTTTCGTTTCTAAAAGTTAAAAATAAATTTTAATACGTTAATAATTTTGTCAACTCATTTATCTTTTTTTCTGCAAGAAACTTGACCGTAGTTCTGCATGAAAATTCGGACGGAAGTTAATGTTGTTTGAACTTAATTACATGAATGACCTACAATTGTATTAACAAATTTATACGCATATTGTTCTGATGTTTTAAAGAACGATGAGAATCAACTGAAAATTTTTTTGAACAGTTGACTTTGGATAAACAAAGAGAACAAAATAGAAGGCCATCGTCAGCAGTACAAAACTCATCTTTGAATTCCGAGACTATACGCTTAGCTTTCTTAAGCAACGAACACGTGGGTTTTGGCATCACTAAAAATACTATATAGCGTGCTAAATTATTTTATTTAAATTATTTTATTATCATTTTATGGGTGATATTAAAATGATTTTTTAAATGCAATTTAAATTAGCATTTAAAAAAAAGTTAGCATTTAAAATTAAAAAAAGCACTTATAGCATTTATAATGTATGTTCTTTTTTAATAAAATTAAAAAATAATTATTCCAAATTCAATTTTATATTAAAATAAGTATAAAAAATAAAAATAGCATTTTAGCACTTAAATTGCCCTAGTAATAATACTCATGGTCATTCAAAAATATTTCACTTTGCGAGAGAGTTCAGTATCGATTGTGATATGAGCAAAAATACTGAGAACGTGTTTTTTGTGAGGTTCGCTTTCTAAAAATTAAAAAGGCCACTTATAAAAGTCATCTGTTTTGGGATTAATTCATCCTTAACTATTTGTTGACATAACTCGTGGTCAAAAGATAGGTTTTGAAGCAATTTGAGAACAGATCTTCGTTTGTGGAAGGAAAATTGTTTCCAAATTAACCATAATTGCCGTCCATTGCTAAAATAATTGAGATATTAAACCATGTCGTTGATTGCATCTGCAAAAATACTGAGTTTTTATTAGGAAAATACGATGACAATAAGCAGGTCGGATCCTGATCTAGTGAGGGACCGAATAAGCAGCCCGACGATGTTCTTGCTGTGCATTTTCATATCCACCTTCAAATCCTCAGCGAGATTCAACAGAAAAAAAGTGACTAAGAATCTTGCGGAATTTTCGAATTTCGCATGAAATTTGAGGCGGTAGTGAGACATCTCCCTGATTGGAAAACAACCGGGGTCGATAAAGTTTATAATATCTTTATCAAAAGATGCACTTCATTGCACGAGTCTATGTGTCGTGTATTACAGAAAAGCATCACTACCCTAGAAACGATTTCTGATTGGGCATGCACAGGGAAAACTTATTTGATCCCAAAGCTGGACAACCCCAGTCTGCTGCAGATTATCGACCGATTACCTGCATGCCAACCCTGTATAAGTGACTAGCTTTTATTTTTTATACTTTTTTAAATATACAATTGAATTTTGAATAATTATTTTTTAATTTTGGTTAAAAAACATACATTATAAATGCTATATAGTGCTATTTTTAATTTTTAAATGCTAATTTAAATTGCAGTTAATAATGTGTTTACGGAATTCCGAAATTCGCGGGAGCACTCCTTTGGCTGAATAACAACAGAGCAGCTGGCTATGACAATATTTGTGGGGAGTTTGTTAAAATACGCACCAACCCAGCTAGCAGAAAAGATAACTTTCATATTCAACGAGATATTCAGGACTCATTGTTCAATTGACATCGCGATGGGAGTTCTACTTCCTTTACAAAAACCTGGCAAACCTGCAGGTCCAATTGAAAATTTTCAAGCCGATCGTGCTTTTGACCACTTTGCGAAAATATTGTCGATTACAACATTGAATCGAATATCAAATTCAGATGACCAATACTTGTCACCAAGTCAAAGCGGATTCAGACCAGGAAAATCAACTGCTGATATAGTATTGGAGTCATCGTTAGCTTACGACAATATGTAAGAAGTACATTAAAAACAATATATACTCTGGGAGTCGACTAATCAAAAGCATTCGACTGTGTCTGCCGAGATAAACTATTGCAAGCTCTCAAGGACATAATTGATGAGGACTGTTTGATGATTGTGCGTTTTTTGCTGGCTGACACGAGCCTGATAGTGAAAGTGGGGAAGGGCTATTCGGAAATATTAACGACCGGCATTGGTATTTCGCAAGGGGACTCGCTTTCGCCAGTTCTCCTTGCAATCTATTTGGAAGCTGCGTTGAGGAACGTTAGGAAAGAATTAGGTCACTTAAATAATCATTTTGTTGAATTAATGTATGCAGATGACATCGATTTTGTGTCTGAGGTTGTGGTGGTAATAAGAACTGTAATAGATAAAGCCACAACAGTTCTGGAGAGGTGGTCTTTGAAGATCAATTCAGAAAACGGAGTTAACTTCGATTCAGCGGTTACCGACACGGATTGATAAGAAATGGAAGTTTACTAAAAGGCTCGGCTCGTTTTTGGGTGATGCTGAGGACATTGCTCGCAGAAAGATGTTGGCATCGTGTGCACTGAAAAGATGTGAGTATTTGGACTCGCAGAAAACTTATCGCCTTACATCTTCGGATGTGCTTATATAGCGCGTTCATACAACCAGTCCTATTATATAACTCGGGAACATGGGGAACATCAAAAACGGACCGTGACTGACTAGACACATTTCATAGAAATCAATTGAGAAAAATTGCGGGAATTAAATGGCCACAGATTATCAAAAAAGACACTCTCTACAAATTATGTAAATGCAGACCGATAAGCAGATAAGTAATTACCTCACGCTGGCGACTTATCGGACATGTTCTGAGAATGGACGAAGTGATTCCTTGCAATCAAATGATGGAAGAATACTATTATACAAAGGACTACATTTTGATAATGACAAGGCAAATATCAAAAATTATATAAATAAAAGAATGGAGGAAAATGGATTTAAACTTATTATTGAAATGACCGAACCAAAAATTAGCCAACAAGATTATTTTTCTCTTTCACGCTGTCAGGTATCCTATGCATCTGTTGAAAGAGCTATTAAAATGCTAAAAAATATATTTAAAAAAGATAGGAACTTCCATCCAGACAATATCAGGCATTAACTTTTATTATATTACAATAAATAAAATTTAAATGTTATTTTTATTTTAAGTTATAGATTTGACAATTTAAATGCTAGATTTTATCATTTTAAGTGCTAACTTTTTTAATTATAATTGCTAGATTTTGTGATTTTTTAGCGCTAAAAAAATTTTTTTAAGTGCTAGAAACAACTTGCCCTAGTTATGATGTTGGTTGATTAACAATGAAGATCCTTTTATTTGATAATTACTACGAAATACAGTTTCTACAATATCATCAACAATCGTAACTATGACTTATCCGGAGACCATTATTGACCTCAAAAAGACACTGTGGAAAAATTTACTTTCTGCCAAAAACGAATCTGGGCATAAAGTTAGCGAATTAATGTCTATTCGTGCCATATAAAAAAAAAAATAGTAGAGAGAGAGACTCCTGAGATTACTTATCAATCTCTTTGCTTGCTCAGGACCATCAAGGAAGCGAAGATGAAGAATTACTAGGAACGATTTGATTCACTGACGTGTTTCCTAATGGATCCTGTTCTATGAACACGATTATTTTTATCCTCAAAAAGACTTCGTCGTAGCTTTCAGCTAAAGATCTTTAGTTGTCTATAACTTTTTTGTGGCTAAATATCATATTTGACCGGAAAAGTATACTGGTTAGGTTAAATATCTTACGATTGTGATACATTGAGTCTTTAAATATATATTCTCGAATTCGGAGAAATCATCAAACTGTGAATAATAAGTCCAAAATTCTTGTATGACGAGGATTGTCAGTTACTCTCAAAAATTATTTATCAAAAAATAACAGACTAATTTTATAAGGCTGAAAGCAATTGAACATTGCTTTTGTTGAATAACCCATTTCATTTTTATCCGGTATAGAGGGGAGCCGGTAAATTGAATAAGTCATTACATTTACTTATAATGAAAAAGTGAAACACTAAAATTAATAGAAGTCTGTCTATAAGGATTGCTTCGCATTTAGCTTTGATTGAGCTTTAGTAAACTCTGTAGCTTTTGCGATAAAAATAGCTCTTGACTAACAAAAGTTTTTGGAATGCTGTTTGAAGTGGACCCCAACAATTCCGATAAATAGCTTTCCAGAGAAATAGAACGAAATTCTTGTATATTGGTCGTGTAAACATTGAATAATTTCAAATAAACATAAGTTTTTTTAAATATGTCTGATACAGTGCTGCATTCAACTCCATACTTCTTGCTGAGAAATTTTTGTGTCGGCTTACGTGTTTGGTTCGATTCATTTATTATTTGAATTTTCTTCTTTAAGACAATTCGTATTTCTTTACATTTACCGCCATCTAACAACGAAATCTGTTTAAAGTTGACCCCAACGATTCCGATAAATAACTTTTCAGAAAAATAGAACGAAATTTTTGTATATTGCAAGTGTAAACCTTCCACATGTGCTAATAACTCAAAACTTTAATGTTAATCATGTTCCCATAATTTGTAGCAGCAAGCCATTGATTACTACAAGTTTATTACCAATTTTTCCAGTTCGTTCGTACACTAAACATTTAAATTGCCGTTCGTTTAATTTTTAATTTTAACTTTTATTTTTTTTAATAAAGTCAATTTGACATGTGTGAAAAAGACATAATTTAAGAATCAGTTCAACCAATAGAGAAATGATCAAGTATGCATCAGGCGTAAGCTGATTAATACTATAGTGCTCCCGGTTTTTCTATACGGCGCAAAATCATAAATACTGAAAAAGACAGATAGAGTAAAAATTGATGCTTTTGTGCTGGAGAGTTTACTAAGAATCCCTTGGAACTTTCAAAATAACAAACATCGATGTACTCGAACTGGTGTATACGGACATTTCGCTAGAAGGAAAAATCGTAAAACACAGATTGCGTTCTTTGGGCATGTTGTCCGCTCTGATTCCCTGAATGACCGATTATGCTGAGCAATATTACTGGGAAGAGAAGACCTGGTCGATCGAGGACTCGGTGGCTATCCACGGTAGAAGACGTCACGGGAATGCCTATATCAAGGCTACTCCAAATTGCTACGGAACAGTCTACAGTACCATCGCATCGGGACTTGTGAGTCTGCAAATCTTCAGTCCAAGTCTGATAGATATCGTCATCAAGGTGACTCCTGACTGTGAAAGCATCGATCCAAACGCCTCTACATCCACATTTTCCAGTGACTAGACAGGCACGTCGGTGTTGGTTTGATTGGTTCAGAATTGGTGTTCAGATCAATGGAGATTTTACGAGAGAACAGGCCAATATTAACAGGAATGAGTGATTATCCTACTTTAATCCCTCCGAACTTAAATTTGAATAATTTTGGGCATTTTAATTTTGCTTTAACATAAATAAAATCGGAAAGCAAAATTGGAGTTGAGGATCGCAGTTTATCTACGTGGCTATTCCTCCTGCGATGGAACTTTGTTAGATCATTCGCGAAGATTACCTGAGCGGGCTGAGATTAGTATCCGAATTTTTTGAAAAATCGTAAGATGAGGTTCCCAGAGGTTCCAGGAAGAAATGTTACATCACCGGGAAAGTCGTCGTACTTCCTGCAATTCTATTGTGGCCTTCCCAACAGCGATGTATCATTGGCATAATTATTCAAAATTAGTCAAATTGCATAAATCAATATTTAAATTAGAGGAAATTAGAATAATATCAGATTTAACGTTGAATGTCTGGGTGAGCTTATGATCTTCATTGATCCTTAAATATGGGTGGACTCACTCAAAGTTGACAGGGGATCAATTTCTGAGATTTTCTTTTACTTTGTTATGCGTCATTTGCGCCACGGACAAGTATTTTTAAGTGAAAATGGCGCGTATATTTCTGTCATGGATAGCGATTTCCCTAATTTCCCCCAGAAAGTCCAAATAATCTGTTTCCAATAACCTCGGTTGGAATTTTGAAGACGACGTCTTTTACTCCTATAACTCTGAAATGTTTCCGGAGTTTTTCACGGAAACGTACAATCTCTGTGAAAATCTGAACTTGAATAATAACTACAACAATTCGTGTGACACTGATGACAAAATCTATTCACATTTTGAGCCCCCGTTTTGATAACTGGTTAGTTCTAAGACCTCTTTCTTATATTTTCCTACAAATTAACTCTTTACTTTCATTTTAGAAAAGGAGAACCCTTCCCCTCAAAATTACGACTTTTCAATGATGCTTCAGCCATCGGAGGATCACTTTGTGACTCAAGTCGAGGACCCGGTAAAAACTGAGGATACATTTTGCTTTAATGATGAAGGATATCATTTTAATTCTCACTACAATAAGAAAAAATACATGAAAAATCGGGAGAAAGATCGAAGGAGAAAAATCGCCAGAAAAATAGACAAACTGAAGACATACATTCCATCGCTTGCTTGTAAAAAGGCAACGAAGGTTGTCATTTTGACCGAAGCTACGTCCTTAATTTTGGCAATGAAAAATAAATGTCTCCGCCAGATAGAAGAAGCGACGAGGCTGAAGTTGCTGGTCAAAGAGAAGTCAGAGTCCATATTGAAGCAAATAGAATCCATCCCACGTGAGGAGTAGTGAATTGACTCTAATTAATTTTCTTTTGTATTTTAGCTTTGTTTTGTTTTTTTATGTCACTTACAAAGGCATTCCAATCACCAGCAATGAATATAAGGTAAGATGAAGAAATAAAATTGTACACTTCATTTACAGTTGAGTAGAAACTCTAGTTCTTCAGGGCTAGATGAAACTTTGACTCCTGTTGGCGTATATAGATTCATTATAGAGATCACAGAATTCGGTCTATTCCCCCATCTGTTTCGCACAACAGCTACTCAGTCAGAAACTTGCCAGATTCGAGTTACATGATTGCGGATATTGTGATCTAATCCATAGTGTCTACATGTTGCTGGAAGAGTAATTATGTAGTATTCATTATACCTATTCCTTTTCGAAGACATCTTATACTAGAGAAAAGATTTATCTACTAGAGAAGCTGCTCAGGTCAAATCTCTTTATCTTACTACCTTCAACATTTAGCCGCACATGAATTCGAGCGATAATTTTTCTACAAGATTAATATGTATGAATATCACGGAAAATAGGCTAATATACCATAATATGTATAACTGTGAGAAGCAGACACCGATTGAGTTCGGACTCTTATAAATAAAATCAGTTGATTTTTGCTCTCAGAGAATTAATCTGTGAAAGTTTTAAAGTGAAATTCCATAAGCCCAGGAGTCACAGGCTGTCTGCGACATTGAATCTGATCGTATCTTTATTAGGGACGTTGGGTATTTATCGACGTATTAAGAGTTCTCTTTAGTGAAACATCTATGTATTCTAGCTTCTTCTACGTTGGCCTCAATGATTCGGATGTTACCGAAACTGGGGTTAATAGTTTAATTTTTAATCATCTGACTTGGGAAATTGAATCCCTTCAAGAAATGATCCGGTGAAGAGTTAAAGACTAATCGTTGAAATACGTAACCAATAATAATGGGAGGAAAGTTATTAGATGATAGAATATTGCTAATTAACTACAGGGCCCTGATAATATTTGGATTTTTCCGACCTCCGTCTAGTTAACCTTGTGTTATGGTACAACGAATCCAAAAAAAGTAATAACAGTTTTACCACTTCCAGTATTAAAGGTTGTTATTGGTGATTCTCATGTATGATATCTTTGCTGCTGAAGATTAAAGGTATATTAGCGATGTTCTATCAATTCATCTTTGTAAGGTATATAACAAGGAATGGTACTCATTTCTTTAGTTGTTATGATTGAGTCCTTTATCCGAATCCCCGACGATCTCTATGAATTAAGAGAACTTGCGAAAGAAAATTATAAAGCGGGTGATTTTGAAAAATGAAAATAAAATCAGAGTTAATCTTGGGGATTTTATAAATCCTTAGTAAGCGGAAATGAACCGTTCAAACAGCACTTTGTATTTTACTTTGTCATCTAACATTATGCTACAAGGATACAAGTTCTGGAACGCTGGAACGAGGATCACCGTCTTGGGCCCGAAAACTCCATTTGTCTCGACGACAGTGGACTGAACATGGAATCTTGGAAAAAATTTAAAATCTAACAGTTAACATCTACTGGCTGTTTCATAATTGACAACTTATTTACCCTGACTATTTGAAAGGAAATGCATCTTAAATAAGGTGCGTGCTTTTCCTAAGCTAAGGTTTACTAATGGAAACATTACTCTACTCTTGGTGGGAGGACTGTGTGGTTTTCTCATATATTGTTACGTTTTCCGGCATCATATTGTTTTGAGCAAGGATTTAGTCTACTTAACCATATAAGTAAGAAGTGGTTAATTTACTAACTGCCAAAAGAGGGACATCACTGTTGCTCTTAGTAAAAGAATCCCAAATAGAGAGAATCTGGTAAACCATCACCTAGGTAAAGGGTCATATTAACAATTTTTTATAAAAAAATACATTGCTATCTATAGTTATTATGGGGGCAATAAATTATTGACGGTGGCGAAAATATTTTTCATAGGGGCGATACGAAAAAAAAGGTAGAGAAACACTGACTTAGATCATTGTCCTCAATTGATTAAAGCCAATGGGGTTTCGCCCCAATGGGGTTGTAAATAATTAATCTCCCCTCAGTTCTTCAAGAGAAGCTAGGACGTGAACTGTTTGTCATATCAAATATACATCCGGACACTAACTGACATATTCTTGGAACTAAAGGAAAACCTAAATCACACAACTCACTTGATTTCGTTACTTTCCTGTTAGCCACTTGTTTTCTAATAATCTCTCTTAGTCACTGAGGAAACTAGTCAAAAATGACTGAAGTGGTATGTGCTGACGACGAAACTTCATTTCCATGATTAGTTGACCTCGAAGAATTGCTCAACATAGTACCTCACGGCCTTGGAAAAATTGGTTCTTAAAAGTTAACACGGAAAAAAACCGGAGTTCGTCAAAATAATCGGCCCACTATCAAGGACGAGGAAGAAAAAATCCAGTATGACTCTTCCAAACATGATTGGTAACTCGTTTCCGAGCCTCTGCAACTTGAAACTTATCTGACCTATCCACATTCCGACTGAAGGTTTTTTAGGAAGCAGGTGATGGCTCTTAGTTCAAATGTCTCTTACTTCCATCTTATTTCCATCAATTTCAATCTTATGACCAGTTAATCGACAGCAGCCATCAAGTTAAGCTGTAAACCCAGCTTTGTTAACATATAAGAAGCTGAGAATCTCACCATCATTGACACCATATTTCAGTATAGGCAAGGTTCGACCCTGTATTGACAAATAATATAAAAAAATATTAATATTTGACGAATCAAAGTATATTGTCGGGGTTTAGACCCATGTGTGGTCAATAAGATACCCATTAGCAAAAAGAATGTTGATCCATAGATGTGATCTTCTTTAATCAAAACGCCAATAACATGATTCAAACACTAAAAATGTTCAGATCCACTCTTAAAGGTTTCCTGTACAGAGTCTTGAAAGGAATCGTCAATGGAGTGACAACAGGCGTTACTAGCCCGGCCGAAGCTCAGTTTAGTGGACTTTCTGACTGAACTAAACGTATGACCACATCCGATCTGAAGGTCGTGGGTTCGAATCCGATAGATGGAGTTTTCAGCAAACAAAAAAAATAAGTGAACAGCATTCCTTGGTTCTCCGTTAAAATTAGTGTAAGGTTTGTTTTCGTTACAGCCGTATCCGTACTGATCATCGTGTCCACAGGAATCTCTCCACAAATTCATTTGCGACAACGGATTTTACTGAATGGGTCTTCAGTTTCTTAGTTTTTCTTATTCATATTTAATTTTATTAATAAATTCATTATTAATAAAATTTTTAAGCTTGTTCATCTCATAAGTAATCCTGCAATTCTTAATTTTTAAATTTATCCTCCGAAATTTAGAAGGAGTAGGACCAGGAAGTGAATCAAAATAAAAAATTATTATATGTAGGGAAATGCAGTCTGTAAGAGCATTTAATTGTGGGAAATGTGGCATCTCTAAAGGAAGTCTAAACGACTGAAAATTGAATAGGTAAGAAATCTATGTGTAGGTTGTGCTACATCAAATTGGGTACATGGTTACCTATCAAATACGGAAGTTTATGGACACATTAAGACTTTATTACATCAATGAGTGGCTCCGCCGATTTAGGAATAATTTGATATAAAATCCAAAGCCTTCAAGGCGAAGCACGGTCAGTTGATAAAAAGGAGCAGAAAACTTTCGATCAAATGGTCAAGAAAACATTTTCAATTGTGACGAAACTGCAACTTTTTTATAAATCTTTGTCGAAAAAAGTGAATCATCCAAGGGACATAAGAAAAAAACCTCTCTCGTGTTTTTATGTAGCAGCTACACTGGGAAATATATAAACCATAGGACGGTCAAAGTCACCAAGAGTACTGAGAATAAATAAAAAGCCAATGACATTGAATATGATGATTCATTCAAAGATTTGATGACAAAAAGTATTTTGAAAATAGCTATCTCGTAATAAAAAAATGAAGGAAAGAAAACTAACATTATGATGGATAATGCAACTTAACTAATTTTCCAATATTGTAACATCGACTATTCCAAAAATACAACTTCTTAATACATCCACATGATCAAGGGAAAATAAAAGCTTTAAAAACATTTACTGATGAAAATATTTATGATAAAAATGCTTTAGCTCAGATAGATGAAACTGTAAGGGATCACAATATGCACTATCATGTTCAACATTGGCCTGGAACGAAACATATAAATCTGCAATACGAAATTGCTTTGAAAAGGCCTTGGATGTTGAACTTTGATACAACATAACGAAAGCACTATAAACAACTGTAAACATGATGATCATATCATTGAATAGCAGCGAAACACTTATTGAACATTCAGAGTATAAAGAAGTCATAAGGACACGGAACGTGCATTCACAATGCTTCATATGTCGTCAAAAAGAAACTACTGCAAATGTTCTTAAATTATACAGTTTTTTGTGCATTCACTACAAAAAGAACAAAATAACATGAAAATAACAGTTATATATTCTGCAACAGTTTATTCTGAAGCCAATCAGGATGTTTGATTCTAGGGACAGGATTGTGAATTTAAATTATCAATACAACTACTCCTTGTAAAAAGGCCGGAATTGTTAAAATCGGCCAATCTTAATAAATCCAACCAATAACATGCCTAATGTCAAAATCACTTCAAATTGTCGAGTCCAGCACGGGTCACCCTGTGCTGGTTGCATGTCACCTGTCATTAAATCAATATTAATTGGTTTCTAATCAAAAAATTTAATTTTTTGAAAGTCTATATATTTTGGACTTGAATCAAGTTGACTATTTTTAATTCCTAAAGTGCCTTGATATGTTATAAAAATATTAAATAATCCTCTATTTGGTTGTTCGACAAAATTTGAGTAATTTCACTTGGTTCTTCAAATGGAGATTCAAATCTGTGTACCTTTAGCCATGGATTAGTCTCATAATCCTTTAAGACTCGTATCTAAAATTATTCACTATAATTCCTAGTGAAAAATAATGTGTCGATTTATGAAAATACATTCTTTTGTTCATCCGCTTAAAATAAGCTGAATTTAGATTTGGAGGAAAAAATTCAGATCAAAATGATATGCATCTAAGTTTTCTAGCATCTAGTTTTCTACATTATACAATAATTACCTGAAACATTTGAAAAATGTTCCACGTCAAGATCATCTGATGATCGTGGATAAACATCATCCGAACTCTCACTTTCTATGAATTTAAAAAATAATGAACTTTTATTCTGACGATTGACTGTGTTTATTCAAGAAACTCCTCTCAATTTTATAAATGGAGTTTCATTTATAGCGAATGAATCGTAATATACGAACTTTAATGAATTTTTACTGTTTTTAGTTGATTGAAAAATTTATTGTCAAAGTTTGGTTAAACTTTTCTATGATCCCAGGAAAAGAATAAACTATTATTTCATTATTTGTCATTGAACATGATTTGGTATTGCATAAAAGCACATGTTGAATATTTATACGGCAAAATATTATATAATTCCGACATGAGTAAAATTGATTAAAGTTACATTAAGTATGGCATCTGACTGTGATTGTTTTCCATAACTTTTCAGAGCACGTGACATGTCTTAACTTTCTGAAAAATATTCGAATAATTCAGTCTATCTGAAAAACCCCATTAGAGTACAAAATGTCCAGGAATAATTATTATAAAAAGATTCAATATTATTCCCATCCAAGAACGACCCAAAAAGTAAGGACTGAAAATTCTTTACCAAATGTTACTCTCCTCGTCGTTTAATCTCAAATCCCTGAAGTAAATGCAAGAATAACCTTCGAATTCAACTAAGAATTGTCAAATACAGCATATCCTTTTTTTGATTCCCTTCCCTCATAGTTGGAATCAGAGAATTACTGCCAAATATGACCATAAATTTCAAAAATATAAAATTCTCAGATCGAGCAGAATAAATATATTTAGTTTTATTAATCAATTCCATTATTGATCATTTGAGAAATTTTCTTATAAATTAATAGCAAAACTACCCAATGACCAAATTATTTAATACTGAATTAATGAGTGATATTATTACTGTCGAGGCTAATGTTTTTAATTAAACAGAATCAGGAAAAGTGGATGGAATACCAAATTCGAGAGTATCCAATTCGAATGGCCTACTAGTATTAGAAAATATAACAACCCAATTCGTTGTATATTCTGACTTGTTTTATTAATTATAGTAGAACCAGAATTACAAACAATTTCCATACTAATTATTATTAACCCCAAGCTTACCATTGTGAACCCAGCACAAACAGTCATAACTAGCTAGAACCAAAGGGAGAACATCTGCTTGTGCCGACCAAATCCATCTTCCAATACTTCATTACAGGCTTCCGAAGAGAGGTGGAGAAGTAGGTCCGCCCTCTTCCATTTTTGTCCCACCTCCTACAGTCGCGGACATCACTTCATTCTTTAGCGGAATAGTTTTCATAATGCAATCTTCATCAGAGGGTTTGGTCAGGGAGAAATGTAACGTCTGATGACATCGGATCTGAAGGTCGTGGGTTCAAATCCGAAAGATGGAGTTTTCAGCAAAGGTCAATTCTGTCAAGCAGATCCCACCCGTGAGGCGACGAGTCCTTCTGGCACGACACAGTTGTTAAAAGGGATCTTCCTACCTTTCTCCCTGACCAACCCTCTGATGATTTCCATACTAAACCATCGAGCACTAAATAATAAACACAACAAACCCTTTTTAATAAACATTTTACCCAATCTCCATTCTTATTGGCATATGAAAGTTTATTTTTTCATACCTTCAATAATCTCTTAAACGTCACCTCCTATCTCAGAAATCCCTTACAGTGTTAATATAAAAAGGATTCTCTCGTTGACAAACTATGGCCTTCTTTTCCTTACAAGTAGAATGTAATTATGTGATAGGCTTTCTGAAAGTAATCTAATTTAATTCAAAAATGAAACTCTTAATGTTTGTTTTTCATCCTTTGGTAGTTGGTAAATGGAAGTCTTTTCCCATTTTCTGTAAAGATTTCCTCATTTTGCAATTGTTTGTAATAAATTAAAGTTCTCCAGACTTAGAACTGCAATTTACATGAATCCTTACTACTCTGTCCTCTCAATTCCAAATCATCTTACTTTGACGATTTGAACCAAGGCTATTTACATGACTTGAGGCACATTTACCATCACTTAGAAAGGCATATGGCTAAAATATACTAGAGTATTAGGGATCTTCCTACCTGTAGTCTATTAGTCAATATAATATTTGGACACTCATTCTCAACATCAACATAGTATATCAATCGAGTACAAATAAATGTGGCTGATTTCTATTGTCCAATTCGTTCAAGAAGTTATCATACACTTAATCAAAATCGATATTATATTCCTCAGAGAATAAGATATGTAGAAGTGAGCAAATATTATTAGTTAACCATTCAATGTTAGATTCACTATTTAAATTATTATAATCACTACAATTCTAAATTTATATGGTACATCAGCTCTAAAAGTCCACTTTCTAATCCCCTCACGGGAAACCAACATATGTCCCTGATTGTATTACTTGTCCTTTGTTTAATTCCCTTCCCTCATAGTTGGAAGCAGACCATCCTCAATAAAACAATATGCTTCCATATGTTTGATTATCCCGCTATAGTAGCCTGTGTCAATAATAGTACCTCACAGAGAGTGCCTGTCCCTTTCCTAGAGCCTTACATATAATGTAATACCAAACTCATCAGGACTGTGGAATAATTAATGAGAATATACAAGTGTTAATAAAATTAATATAAAGTAGCTATAGCACCAGAGTAATTTGCAAAGGATTGAGGAACCTCACAGCCATAGAACGCTTATCTTCAGGGTCCATCTCAACTGGTTCATCATTTAATTTAGTTCGGTTACTCATTTAAGTGCCTGAATAGGTAAATGAACATCTCTTTTCACCCATCTAAAATAACAATAAAATGAACTTATCCACCATATTACATGCACAACGACGAATATAATCTCCATGAGAATCCATCTTTACTCCAATCTCACATATATGGTTATATTATGAAATGAAGCTCAAGCATCTTAATGTGACAAATACATCTGACTGAAATTGTGTCATGTAGTCAGGAAAGGAATCAATGTAGATTTCTGATATTAATATAAATATAACGTCATCTGGCTGATTTATCATTGTAAACTTTCCACCAACCCCAGGAATGAGAATATACTCGAAATCCTGAACATCATGAGGTACCACATCACGATTGATAGATGGAAATCCCTATGATAACTTAGATATGATACATTTCCATCAACAAAATACAATTCATAATGAAGAGCCGGAGAATTTTAATTATTCAAAAATATATCCTCAACTTAATGCTTCTTGAGAACATCACACGTCACGTAAAAATGGATTATAGGGCATAGTTAGCTTTTATTACAATTCACCATACTTTAATTTTGTTTCCATCCTCCTCCATAAAGTAAGGTACACTGATGGCAAAGTTGACCATCCTCATCATTCGCTACGCTCTTCTCAATAATGTATGTTATACAGTCTTCATATTGATTAACCTACCTTCCTTCTCTGAGATTTTTTGTAATTCTTCATAGTCGTATCTCTGTTATCAAATAAATTCCTTGATTTTGCATTTACCGACGATCAATCTTTGTGCCCCACTATTTGATTTATTTAAATTTAATATTTAAAATATTAATTTAATATTAATAATATTTATCTTATCACTACTTTAGAATAAAACTCAAAGATTGTTAAAATAGTTATTATTATATGAATATTGCTGATTTGATGTACAGTCTGCTATTTCCAAAAGACGAGGGCAGGAGATTTTACAAACGTTCTGGAAATTATAGAGTAATCCTACTCGCATCAGACTGCAAATTCTATAGACAGGCTTTCGGTGTGCATAAAATTTACTTTCATGATGTATTTGCTTTTGGAAAATAAATGATCTGATTAACGTCATTCATTTATTTATTGGACCCAAAGGGAAATCTAGACAGCTAATCACTTTTGTGAATATGTACGCCAGACATAATGGCCGCGTTTCTAAGACGCGGAGGAATTGGACGCTTTCTAAAGAACTTGCCAAAATTGTGTCTCACCTAAAGTCTTCCTCATTCCTCTTCATTGGCGGGCGATTGGAATGAGAATGTTTGAGTACAAAAAGAATATAACATTTTATTGGACCACACGGAAGGGTGATCAAGAACTATCCTGGCACTGCTCTAGCATATTTCTTAGATGCTTTTGACTTGTTCCTGTGCAACACCTAATTTTAACATTCCGGACGTCATAAACAATGTGGGAAGGCTGCCGACTTTCGATGGATATCCGATAAAGATTTATAATCAATTATATTTTCTCTAATAAAAGACAATTCTCTTACGCTACTCGAGGTCTTATGGAGGACTCACTGTTAACAGTGTCGTGAGTAATGTTTCTGCAAAATTCAATCTAAAATCTGGTCTAACTATGGAAGATGGCTATGAGATTATCCACGCGGAATCTAAAGAGATGTTTCATCCAAACACAATGTAGTTGACATTCCACGAGATCACGAAGGATGTACATGACTAAACTCTTGCTTGTCAGCAAGAATGAAAATGAATATCAAAAGTTATATCAGAGTCAATCAGAAGTATAGGAACGGAAATTCCACCGGGAAAGGTATGGTTCGAAACTGTGAGAGGATCCTTTCCGCGGCTGACAAACACCTTAGGAAACCTAAGCTCTACAGCAGTTAGCGTCACCCACACGTGCCAACTCTATTGAATCTACAGAATGATTTAAGGATCAGGTTCGAAAATAATGTGGATCCGCAAACTGTTTCCAAACTGAAACAAGAACGAAGGAGAATCGATAGAAAAATCAAACTCTTAAACAAAAAACATCAACACCAACTTGGAAAACAAGATTAAAAAGATCGAACTCTTTAACAGCGCTGCACAATTATAGGTATTCGACTAATCAAGAGGAAGAACCAAACAGAAAGCTTGTTTTATAAGACAGAAATCGGAAAACAATAGGAAATTCTGCCTAGTCATCCTTCTACACACCCTGCGAAAGATCGTTGCCTTGATTGTACTTAATCGGTTCCAAGAACTAGTGGACGGGTTCTTGACTCAGAGCCAGAGTGGGTTCACGACAGAGATCAACTGCTGATGTATTACGATGAATAGGTGACATTGTGCTATTCAGCAAAGAGAGTTAATCCTTGAATTGATCTCACCATAGCTTTAGACACTGTACGTCTAGGAAAACTCATACTTGAAAGTTTCCTGGATCAGGACTCGTTCACAATAATATGGATCCTCCTACCAAACACAGTGTACCGAAAACTGTAAGAAGATCATTAAACTTACTCGCTTCTTGGAGACTCTGAAGACATTGCCAGATGGAAATTATTTCTATGGTGACCATGCAATAGCTTTTGAACAGACGGAGCCAAAAGCGTCTAGTCTGTCCATCACTTCGACTCAGATTGTATGAGGCAGTCGTAAAACCGAATTTTACGTACAATTCTGGAACTTGGGGAATCTAGAAAACCAACTGATAAAGACTCGACTCCAATCATTTTAACCACCTTTGGTCTCTCCTGTGATCGAAGTGGCCAAAGCGATGTTGATTGAAATACTGTACAAAAGATGCTCCTCTAGACCTCTTTTTTTTTCTTTTTTTTATTAACCCTGGATAACCGAGAAAAAAGTTAAATCTAGACCTCTTTTTTTCTTTTTTTTATTAACCCTGGATAACCGAGAAAAAAGTTAAAGTAACCAACTAATTAAGTGCATCCAGTTTCCACTTCTACAGAAACAGAGTCCATCCGGAATCAGCATAAAGGGTAAGACGTCCATTACATGGAGTTGTGGAAACCCCTACAGTGGAGTGGGGTAGAGCAAATGATCTTTTTCATGCCGGCCTGGCACTGGGCGTCACCTAGACAGGTGGATCACATGACGCCACTCTATTAGGAAGAGAGAGGAGGAACAGACAAGCAAGCAGAAAATTTAAACCAATTAACCACGCAGCACCAGATGGCGCCACGCGGCAAATCTAGACATCTGAGCACCCTGATCATGAGAATGCGCTGGAAACTGTTTGGTAACATTCTAAGAACGGAACGAATATGCCAGCAAACATTATCATGGAAGAATTCTTTGAAACATCTTGGAAAAGTTCAGAAGTCGTCCACGTATATGCTTCCCGAAATCATTTATAGATATTTGAGACCAGTAAACAAGGCACTAAAGGACAGTGAAGACCTCATCAGTATGTTGAGTTTAGCATCGAATTGGAGAGAGTGGAGAAACTAATATCGAGGATAATAATGATTAAGGTGCATTCTGTCCTTCTCAGAATAATCTTCAATTAATGCAATCCATAGAGGAGATAATCCAAATGAATTTATAAAATAGGTCTAAAACCAATCCCTTGTCCCAACATGGCACATTCTCAAACCCCAGTATCAGAAATAGGAATTGCTCCACATATGGCCTGTAGCCATTCAAATCTAAGATTCACATCTCCCAGTTTACCCAAATCTTATCCAATAGCAAAACCAGAGAAAGTCTTTTAAATACTTTATTAAAATAAGGCATAATACCTTACTCCATCTACATGCCGGACAACTAGTTAGATAATGGGGATCTCCTCCAAAACCCCAAAGAACTTTCGAATGATTCACAATAGATAAGATCACTAAAATGCTCTTGGTGATGTTTTTTGCCATTTTGTAGCCATGCTATCGAAGGATTTTTAAAATATAAAGGGTCTCTTTTAAATGACAGAGTGTTTGATGTTCGCCTTTGATGCGATGCAAGAATGTAGGATTTAACGTCGTGTGCAATTTGGTGCCATGTGATAGATGACCTCTTTAGTTACTTCATTAGGGGTTAAGAACCCCGCCAACTGGTTGAGGGCTTAGTGAGGGATTTTTGATTATCGGCAGTAAATTCCTCCCGATAGCTATCTGTCCCTCCTATTACCCATCTTTCGCTCCTATTTCAATATGCATCAAGTGATCCCAACGACTCTTAGTATTGACCGCATCGTGTCCCAGAATTTCTCTCTGGTACCCACGCATTTGCTGTGTGCCAATTTTTGGGCGATTTTTCGTGTTGGACGAATATGGGAACAAATTTTTTCACGAGGTCTTCGAACTAGGTTCCTTTGCCATACCCCGTGAGTCGAAAGATGTTCTTGACGGTTCTAGACTGTGCACAGTAAATCCTCACAATGTTCGATCTAGGTAGGTTTGTTCACCATCCATGACTGACAGTTAACATGATAAATTGGGTATACAAGGGACGTACCGTTGAATCAAACGATCTTTTTAATTTGGAAAGTAACATTTTTAGAAAGTTTGATTTTCTTGTGGACTCATCGATTACATTCAACGTTTGCTGAGGTCATCAGTGCGTCTCTCAAAAACTCTTAACTGAGCACTTATATGTGATTGTATCCTTCCACAAACAGTTGAAGAATAATGTCCTTTTTGGTTCTCATGAAAACAACGAGGAAGGTACGGAGATTATGGGAGATACCGGCATCACCAAATATATTAAATGTATAACTATTTTTATTCGTTTTGTTTAACAAAGTTGCAAATGGCCTTAGTACGTGTGAACTATGTTCTTATTAAGAAACCGAAGCCCTCCGAACACTTTAACGACCATATGGTGCAACTAATGTTAACTTCCATTATTCTATTTTATGCCATAAAACTTAATCTATTCTAAAGTACCCACTCTTTGTTTTGCTGCTTTATACAAAGCTGCACTTACACTAAAATTACAAAATAATGAAACTAAACCAGTGATTCACTGATCACTACATGATCGCCTTTGCCGAATACATGAACCAACAACGAAGAATTTCCCACAGATTGGTAAAAGAAATCAGTCATCGCGTATGAACAAGAATGGTTACCAGATTATACTTAAGTTGACTCCCAGATTTCAATTAAAGTCCAGTTGTCCAATAAAACGTACAACATCAATACAAAATTTTCAACGCAGAACAACCTCCGTCTTTTGGGGAAGAGCTGCCAATACTATCACAGAAACCTGCCAAGCCAGAAAAACCCTAACAATTCTCACTACACTACGAAAAACACTGTCAATCTTGATTTTTAGTAGAATCAGGCATAAGTTCGACGAATACTTGTCTTTAAATTAGAGTGGATTCCGCAGTGGAAGGTCTATTACAGATGGTTCGTGGTCATGTGCCAGAAATACACAGGTGCACTTACGTTTGTAGACATTTCGAGAACCTTCGTATAATAAATAAAGAAATTTTATGAAGGTCCTCGAAAGAATTATCAACCCAGACAGCACACTGCTAATAAGCCTTTACCAGATAACACATACCTTGCAGTAAAATGGGAGATGCAATGTCAAAATATTTTAGACTACGTGCGTGGGTCATCTTATGGAAAGTAATAAATTAACATACTTCCGGACGACTTAGTTGTATAACGTGGAGGTTCATTGACTCACATTTTGTTAAAGATATAACTTCCTTAAAAACTTTCACAAAAAACTACACACCGATGGTATAGGCTGTAGACTTCATTCATGAAAAAAATTAATGTATCAAAAGAATACCTACTCCGGTACCTTCAAATTAAGAGAACCGGCTCCTAACTGAAATAAATAAATATTCTTAAAATATTTATGAAAGTAATTTAAAAAAATAAAAATAAATCATCGCTCGTATAATGATTTAGTCGACATTGGCGCTAACCTGAAATTATGTTTGAGGAATTCCCTAAGCGATGGCCAGGGGCGAGTATGCCCGGGTAATCGATGTTCCCCATTGAGACTATTAGCAATTGGCATTCCTCATGGTTCCCCATTATCTCCCCTCTCATTCAATCATGTGACGAATTACCTACCAATTCCACAAGGTGACAACGAAATATTACTGTCCTACGCGGAGGACATAGTAGTTGCATCGAGATGTGAGTAACTTCATGAAGGTTTTTCTATGAAATCTAAGAGACTCAAAATGCCTAAATGGATTGGACGAAGAGCACTAACATGGTGCAGGGGCAATTAAATATCTTAATTAATTTGCTAATGAAGATAGTCATGCAAGATCCTGTTTTGAATGAGTACCGAAAAGAATTGGAAGAACTTGCTAATGAGAAGAAATAACTCGAACAGAAATGACGAAGAGAACGAAATCGTCATTCTTTTGAAGAGGAGGAAACTATTGATGCCGAAAATGGAGAGATTGTTATTATATATGAAAACATAAATATTAACTACAATTAAATTAGTATTTTTATTTACTTCACAATCTTATCTTCAAGGTAAACATAAGTGAATCGACGTCGTATACCGGTTCTTTTACGTCTGGTATTATTAGTTCGAGCACGTCTGAGCTCATCAGGTTAAACTGTCGTATACAAGGAAGCGGAAGTGACCTAGAAAGAAGCGATGGATTTTCAGATTATTGGGCTCGCGTAACAACCCAAAAGTATATGAATATGTGCGGTTCAGCTTGTCCCGTGCTCTTCATAATCCGTTCTACCAGATTTCTCTATGTAGCTTTCCTCCTCGCACTTCTTCACAGTACATCGGCTCGTCCACAGGGTAGAATAGACAGACTAAGAGACGATAAGAACATTATATATAAATAACTATTAGAGAGGTGAACTAACAAAAAACTTCTAAACTAACAAAAATTATTGTTGGATTGTTAAAAATTATTATTGAACCAGAAAACCACCGTCATATCCAAAATAAACAAAATTCAGGTGATCCCAGCCTCCCTAAGCAGTCTCCACATCTTTTCATAGTGTTCCGACTACGTTCTTGCACATTTCGATATGGACTGGGTCCGCATACTAGTGTCCTTCGCAGGGGCACAGTTCCAGTCGCCTCGATTATATTTTCTAGGTTTCTGGGCAGGATTTCCACACGGGAATATTTCCTTAGTAGGTTTGCTGCCTTCACTTGAATGTGGCAGATCTTGTCCAAATTCATTGCAGCAAGGTTAGATCCCCAGACATTACATGTGTATCCTATTGTAGCCTTGATGACTGTTTGTATATGACATCCAGTCCATTTAGATCTTTTTTGTCTTTTAGGTTTCCCAAGAACGCCTTCAGGAATTAAAATAAAATTGTAACTAATTTAATTTAATACATATATATTTTTAAAAATTGTTTTACAATATGGCGAACCTATAAATACATTTACATATTATTTAGCATGCGTTTGCCCTTTTTTGGTTGAGGTGGTGACTTCCGTCTTGAAAAATATGTCTGAAAAACACAAAAATTGCAACCTAAATGACTTCTCTCTTTTAACGTTCAATGTCAAAGGACTCTCTACTTCATGGAAAAGAAAAGAACTTTATGAAGACCTTTCAAAATACAAGATATCAATCGGATGTCTCCAAGAGACAAAAATATCGAAGGAGTTTGAAATCTTATACAAGAGAACAGGAACTGAGCCAATATTATGTCAGATTACTGATTCAAGATGGAGGCTCTTTGGACACATACTCCGCCACGATATTGGGACCCCTGCCAAGGAGTATTTTGTCTCAGAAGCTTCTCGTTTCCGCGGCCGGCCGAGGACAAAACTGCCGGTTATTCTAGATGAAGATTTCAGGGAATGCTACGGAACATGGCAACGGATCGAAAAGATGAGGGACGTTAATTAGATTGTTAACTTTTCGTGTTGCACATGCTTTGTCATGATCTTGGCATCGCGTACGTGCCTATAATAATAATGCGTTTGCCTCGTTGTTGTGGTACGCTGTTTGTGTATATTGTATTCTTCTGTTGTATGGTCATACATTATATAATTGGATTCATCAAATAGTGTTGAAGGCTGTTGTCAAAATGTCTAATATATATTTTATATTTTGTCAACCTATGAATATGGATTTTTTCACTATTTGATTTCTCCCTATTTATATTCTTTGGCTATATTTTTTTCAGTCTGTTTGTATTCCTAATTGTTATGCGTCTGCATCATGGCAAGAATATTTTCAGTATTCCAATTATTATTAAGGCACTACACGAAAGCCATCATGTTAATAGTACCTCATGTGCTACAATCAACTCAATATTTAGAGTTTCTCCTTTATTTCCCTCTGTCGAATGCAATCGATCTTAATTTGTATGGGTCGTCCCCGTTTTGAGTTTCTTTTCACCTGGTTTATATCAGTAATCCAATAATATACATAATTCGAAGAGAAAAATAACATTTGATCACTCATCTATGATTTATTTACTACATTTTCTCCGAACTATATTGAATCTTCACTTCGATGTTTACTGTTTGAACATTGCTTTTTTGCATAACCCAATTCATTTTTATCCTATTGATTGTAATTCTTCACAAAGTTTGTCGATCCCTTTGTTGACATAATACATAAATTCCTGAAGAAATATTTTCTTTTCTGCTTCTGACCATTTAATCAATAATAACATTTAATTCCTGATTCCATCAAGGACATTTTCCTCTGAAATAGAAAATTATCTAAATTTTTCTTCAGGTAACGATGTGTGTTTTTGAATATCTCAATAATATTCTGAGACATCGGTTTTGTAACACTTTCAGTTTGTATATTGTGGTTGCCTGCCTTTTATACTTCAGAACGTTTACCTTTTTTGCATTTGCTATCTCATTTTTGACATCCAAGATATGGAAGGTCCTGGATTTAATTTATAGAGATGTGGCTGATCTATTTTGGAACTTTTTGTAACAGTTTGATTCGATCGTTGCGATGTCAATAAGTAGTTCAGTGTCCATGCCATAGTTTCCCACATCATTCCATTCCAGGATCAAATCTCTACGATCGTATATACGAAAAATTTCTAAAGTAGGTCCTCATAGTCAGAACCATCAATGCTTATAATATCATCTTCGTCAGGTATTAGATAATTTATGTTTAAATCATGCTTGTTATTTGTTATTTCATCTGCCTGGTGGCTTGGACTGTTCATCCGGGTACCTTTTCTTTGCTAACCATCCGTTTGATGGTTTAGTAAGTTACACATCCTGATTTGAATATCTTCCCTGACTGATCAAGTGGACAGGATTTGCTTATATATGTGGCGTTGGCCTACGTAAATCAATATTAGCGGCTAACTTGCTTTTTGGCGGAAGATCGTATCGTGTGAACAAAAATTGACATCCTTCGGGATCTGCTATTGGTCTCTATGGACTATAACTTTTTTTAATGGTCACTTTTGAATTTATTATATAAATTGGCATTTTTATCCATTTACATTGTCCCATTGATCAGTCTATTAGCATGAACTCAGCAATATTGATTACATGAGTAATAGGAATATCAAATGACCTACGTCTTGGTTGGGGATTTAACGAGATAAGTAGTAAGGATGCCAAATGAACATTGGCAAGATAGAATAGGCTGATTGTGTCTTAGTTGAGTATACAAAAGGACATAACGAAGATGTCCTAGAGAATTCCCTTCGGGGATCAAACGAGATCATATAAACAAAAACTCAAATCGTTAAGAATCTAAAAAGTTAAAGTACATTAAAAGATTATGACGAATATTTAGAATCAGAACTGCGTGAGACAGTAAGAAAATATATAAGTAAGAATTTATACAGAAAACATATAGGATCTCCCCATTTGTGCAGCTGTCTCAAAGTCATCTTTTGTTTATATTCTGCATCAGACAGTATCGTTACCATTAATTGTATTCCTTCTATATATCACCGAAACTTTCACCATAGATGATCTCACCCTCCTAAAGACATCAAAAACCACAGGTATTTCATCAGAGACAACTTGAACAAGATTCCTCATTTTTAAACATACACTTGACCAGCCATTTTCTTATCCTCTAACATGATTTTGATTAAGAAATCAATTTTCCACAAGAACCTCAAGATGGAGGATAAGATATAGTCACCCCTATGTCTATACAAGCTTCTTGCTGCGGATTGTCTCAGAATACTGGATAATCCCTAAAAAGGAAGGTTTCTTCTTGTATCTTGGGGATATTTCGAGATATAATCGTTTCTGATGCTCTGGAGACCAAAACAAATTGCTTGTGTATTGATTCCAACAAAGGTATTGGAGATACTGGGGAATACGAAATCATCAACGTAAGAAAATGAAGTGATTTTAATATTTAAATTTTAGTAATGTTACTTCCAAGTACATTAGAATAATAATCTGATTGTTTGTATTTTATGCAGTCCCTGGAAATCACAATTCGATTCGGATTACCATCACTAACGTGTTTATTCCCCAACGGTCATAATAACGCATCCCGACAATTTTTACTCACAAGTCAGCCATCTTCTGAAAGTCATGGGATCTTAAATGACTAAACTCACGAACACAAAATCTGCCCACAACGCCAAATATAACAGTTGTAGTTATTTTTCAAGGTTATTAAATCACTCTTTAGTCTTGGTTTTGTCCTAAGGTACCTCTTTGTATCTGAAATGTATTAGCAGTTCCAACCTCGATCGGTTGAGTTCATAGTTTGCTCTAATTTTGTACAACATGCCCGTCGCTGTGTTAATTAGCCTTTAAAATTAAATTACAATTATTCCAAAAACCAAGGGTAACCACACTAACTAACTCCTTGATCCTAATCGTTCCAGAACTGTCTCCGGGTTACCACATTGTCCCCGGGGAAAAATAGTGGATCTTCTTGATTGCGGCCAGGCATTGGCGTATCTTTAGTAAGGTGGATCCAATGACGCCATCAAAGGGAGGGAAAATAATTATTGACATTTTATCAACATGGAACTACATGGCGCCACGTGGTCAAAATTCTTTAAGTCTTGAACACGTATTAAGCCCTAGTATTTATTGCTTAATCGATAGTTAGTTTCTGTAGTTTCCATCTTTACGAAATACCCGTCTTTCTTCAAGTTTTTATTTTCTTCTTTGTTCCTATCTTTACAAAATACCCGTCTTCAAGACACCATTCTAAATGGATCAGTTTTTCCCAAATAAAAGACGGATAGCATTCCAAAAAAGTCTCTTAGATTTCATTTGTCCAATAGATGATAATAGTTTTTTCAAGGCTTTTTTTATTGTTTTATGAGGGTTGTGATTATGTGATTTAAATATTTTATATTCTTCAGGGCAAGATAAGGTAACGGGTTGCTTAATCTTCAATGAGTTTCTCATGTAAAGGAACAGGCTTCGGAGTCGAGCATAGTGTTACAGCATTTATACACAACTCAAGGTAAACCTTTGACCTTGGTAAAGGTTAACCAGATGTTCTGTATTTGAGATTTCTTTAGTAAATCTCCTCTTTTGCAGATACTAAAATTATTACGATTCTTCCACATCACATGGTTATATTTTCCCTGTTCAATACAATATTCGTGGAAAGACGATCGCATTCGATTTTCGATAATTTTATATTTTATTTGTATTTTGCCTGTTTTTGGGAAAACTGGAATTTACCGTACATTCGGATTCCGTTTTAAATGCATATTTGATCTCTTATACCTCCTCGAAGAATTTAATGGATACAGTCATCAAATATTATTCCGGACTGAATGTATATATGACACCATCTAGAGCTGTGGACTTTTGGTAGTACCGTTATCTTGATGTTCCCGAAGGCGATTCTAATCAGAAAGCATACTCGAGACGTGTCTTTTTAAAAATGAGGTACCACATTGAGAGCATATTGGATGTCTGAAGACTTACATGCCTCAAAGCGGTAAGCTACCATTCAACAGGTGCCTGGCTGAATCCCCATCCTGTCGAGATTGACAACCTTCTGGACGATGAAGAAGTAGAATAGCCGCCTCGCTACGTCTTGGTCTTAAAGTGTGTGCGGAGCGAAAATGTCGTTGTGGATTTTTTTGATGTGTCTCCAGATTTAATCTATTCTAGAATTCCTGATTATTACAAACTGATTTTGTAACGCCAAAAAATCACATCAGAAAAGGCGTCAACGTTGCTTTGTCTTCCAACATAAAGTCAACATCGTCCACATACTTTATTTCGGTAATTGTGTTTTCGTCATATGATTTTATAAGGTCACATAGTGCCATCTCTAGGTTGAAAGAATTTAGTACTATTGCTTATTGATAGGATATCAAGTCAGGAGTGACTGTTTTAACTGGTACATCCCCAACTTTGGAGAAACTAAAGATCCACTACTTTAGTGACGCGATTCTTATCTTATCTACAATTTCACACTCTTTGTCTGTAAAATTGTGGAATTATATGTGATAGATAGATATTTTATTAACATGACAAACTCGTTACTAATTAAAAACTAATGAAAAGGAAAAGCCACGAGTTTGTCCTGGTTGATGGGGTCTGGTATAACGAGACACCATATGTCTCCTCTTTGAATTATTGACTCTTTGCATCCAACAAGAATTATTTTTACAAATGGTGCAATATTTCCTCAATGAATCTTGCACGTCTCTCATCACTAGGCGGTTTGAAGGACTCGATGTGTGTTTCTCTTATTTTAGTTCAGATAGTGGCATTCCAAAAGATTTTAGTAGAATAAATATTTTTTCTGACCAAAAAATGGTTTTATCAAGATATCTTTGTTGAGATCTCTAAGTTTTCGACAAAAAACGTATTGTTACTGAAACATTCAAACTTATAATAATTTTTTTTAAAACAGACTTTTTAAAAAACTCATGTTAAATTTTTCTAAACCCTTTCGGATAAATGAATCAATTTTAAATTAATAATTGACCTGAGATGTCTTTTCAATTTTAGATTATTGAATTGACTGGACTCAAGCAAGCAAGATCCGTTTAAGTAGCCATGGAGTTTCCAGTACGTGTGATGCATCATTTTTTGTCATCGAGTGAAAGAGTTTGATAACCACATGTGAATGCAACGTTAGAATTTAAATGAGCGTTTTTATTAATAAGTTCCATAAATATTATATAACGGACGGGGAAATAAAAAGTTCGTACATTAAAAAATGTAGCTATTAATATTGATACTCCGATATTCATACAAATCAATTTTTAATATGAAGGTTCACGCATCTACGATGCGAAAAGGGCTTGACGAGTGACGTCGTCATTATTGGGATTCACAGCGGAACTGGATAGTCAAAAGAACATACACACAAGAAAAAGAAAAAAAACAAAGAAGTAAAGAGCATTCCTTGATTCTCCCGGTACGATTAGTTATAACTGTTCTTTACTTAAATAAAGTGTGTGTTCTGCACGAGCGAAACCCTAGGCATCATACGTGCTTATGGCAACGCGGTAGTGCTTAATTATTATTATTATAGTAGGGAGAAATCTCCTTCGACTGGTCGTCTTCTATATTAGACAGGAATATAGATTCTGCCATACCTTTTCAGTTTGAACAAGCTTCAGCAATATCTATTATCTTTAATATCAAATTCATTTAACTGGTAGCATTTCGGACAGTATACGTGTCCGAGACTTTAATTCATATTCGGACTTTGAGTTCCTTTAATGTAAGCTATGCGCCATTGATTTTAGTTCTATTTCTTGCTAGGTTGAAATGGCCTTGTCATTATGGACATAAATTCAAATTCATATTTAATCGTGTCAATTTATATTTTAGTTTTGGGAGATACCTAAGTTAAGTTAGACAGCTGCGGAAATCCTGTCTCGAGGTCGATTATTTGAAACGGCGCTGAGTCTTCTGGGACCTCCACAACCGGACTCGTTACCAATTAAAACTCAATTTTAATTGTCCCCAATCTCTGGGATCTCTAACATCTTGTATTAGTACCTAGAAATGATTAAAGTTGAAAGTTTTGAAATTAGCATTGAATCTCACGCCAATTGACAGGATGACTAGACGACATCTGTGCACGTTTAGCATTTTTAAAAAGTCTTCCAAAACCTCTTGCAGGAGAACTCTCGGTTGTATACGCCTGTCAATTAAAAAGTATTCAGTTAGTTGTGACCTGGGATGTATCGTCTATAAATTCTTTAATAGTTATGTCGATGGGCTATCCTTTGGATAAGATATAAGAATTTATATTTGATTCGTCGATTTAAAAATAACTTTAGAAACTATAATTATCAAAAACATGCATGAGATTAAGGTCTCCAATGAAGATCTTCTCTCTATCTCTAATCAACTTACGGAAATGATGTGTGGCTGACTATAGACAAAGGGGATAATTATCAGTCTGTGGTACATTCCTGTAAGAGGAAGAGAGTGATTGCCACCAATTTTGATGGTTAGCTAATAATGTTGTGTGTTTTAAAATTCTCCAACTCCAACAGAATCGTCAGAGATCAGAGATATCAGCATTTGAAAGTCAAGCTGCCTGAGCAGAGAGTCGTATGTAAAATAAATATGAGAGGCTTCTGAACCAATAAACCAACACCGACATTCCTGTTAGTGACTGGAAGTTGCAAATGAAGTGGTGCTTGAATCAATGCCCTCCGTGTCGGGAATCACTTTGACAACGATAGATTCTCCATCAGTATCTCCACAGACCTGGACTGAAGATTTGCTGACTCAAATACGGAGTGGAAGTACTGTTATGGACATCACGCCCCTTCTTTCCGAAGAATTGCTGGACGATTCCCGAAACATAATACGATCTGACTGTAAAAGAAGAGTCTGTAATACTTATGGTTTATAGTTGACATAACGTGATATACAGAGGCCACGAACACAGAAAATCTCATTTTATATATAGAAATATTAATAGCTTGAGTCACTTAGCTGGGTACTATTATGTTCGTTCGATTGTAATTTACTGGAATCGAAACCTAACTATTAATCTAACAACTAAGATGCTTTAACTTTAAATAAGGCAAAATTTTTCACAAAAGAACATGTTAGAACTTAGAAACTATTAGAGGAGTCATCCACTTAACTAACAAAAATTATAGTAGGATTATTAATTAAAGTCAAATTGTGACTATTTTAAATAAATTTAATACATATATATTTTTAAAAATTATTTTACAATATGGCGAACCTATAAATACATTTATATTAATCTGCCACTTTCAACATGGTTTCAAATGTGAGCGTTCAACTACGACACATTTGACTTCACTGTCTCAATTTATATCAGAAGGGTTCAACGTACCGAAACGCCATCTACGTACAATAATGGTTTCCCTGGATATCCAGAAGGCGTTCGATTCTGTCTCGAGAATATTACTCACGAAGAAGGTTTTTGACACCACCATTCAGACGGATTTGAAAAGATGGATAGCCAATTTTCTCTCCGGAAGAAGAGGACGTGTCTGTATAGGCCACGCAAGATCGAGGTCCCGTCTCCTACCAAATGGCGTCCCTCAAGGATCGCCCCTCTCTCCGGCATTATTCAACTTGTTCCTCAACGATTTACCCTGCCCTGGAGGACCAGATTCAATGCTTCTCACTTATGCTGACGACCTAATCATCGCTAGCAGGAACAAATACGTGGGTACAGCAAAATCAGAGCTCAGTTACATATTGACGACCTGGGAGCCTGGTTGAAGATGAATCGTCTCTCCGTATCCAGGGACAAATCAACATATACAATTTTCACCACGGACAGAAAAGAAAAACATACACTTGATTTGAACATTTTTGGAGACTCCTTACCACTACAGACTCGTACAACTATCCTGGGAGTGACATTTGACCCTTTGATGTCATTTTCTCAACATGTGAAGAACGTTATGACAAAGGGTCTCAGGAAACTTAATATTATCAAACCGCTCTTGAAGTCCAAACCTTCACAGGAATGCGCCCTCGTCGTGTTCAATCAACTCCTAAAACCGACGATTGAGTACGCCTGTGCCTCATGGGCCTATGGAGCTTCGATAGCAAATTCACTCAAGATCAATACCCTAATTGGAAAACTAGCACGTCAAACAAATCTACCCCCCGATCTTTTCCCTCCAATGCTTGACCACGCCGCAATCAAAATGGCTCCGGCTTCATCTGTCTGTGTGGCCAAGAAACAAGTCGTTTCTTCCATTCAAGGCTGAAGGCTTCAAATACACGAAATTTGGGGAAAAACCCCACTCCTCTTCAAACCCTAATGAAAGATGATCGTCGTTTATTCAGGAAAGCCGTGGGTACTCTGGAGGAACACAGGAAAAACCTCTCGATCCTGTTGAGGCGTACCGGGATCACTTAATTAGTTGGATTACTCCTTCTTTCTTGGTGTTCCCTTTTCGGGTTATTAAATAAATAAATAAATAATAATAAATATATTAATCGCATGCGTATACCTCGTTCTTGTGGTTGACAGCTTGTGTGTATTTTACTGTATACGAGTTCCCTTGGAGTATGGCTATTCCAATCTTTTGTCTTAGACATAAGCTCTCTCGTTGATCCTTTTTTTTCTGGCAAGCAATCCTCCGAGTTCTCGCAGGAACTCAGCCGTCATTGGACCAACGGCTCCCGATGATTCGGTCGCAACAGAGTAAATCGGTAGCGATCCCGAGGCAAGAATATTTCTTGATTTTTAGGTTCTCCGCAGTTGAAGCAGCTGTTCCAGGTATCTGAACCGATTTGAAAATATTCGTGCTTGAGAACGTGTCTACACAAGTTGCTTCCCAGACCAAAGATCTTCCAGACGTGAAGGGGAAAAGGGTCATCTCGTCAGGTCTCTTTCCATTTTACTGTATTCGTCTGTTGTATTGTCATACATTATATAATTGGATTCATCAAATAGTGTTGAAGGCTGTTGTCAAAATGTCTAATATATATTTTATATTTTGTTAACCTATGAATATGGATTTTTTCACTATTTGATTTCTCCCTATTATATTCTTTTGGCTATATTTCTTTTCAGTCTGTTTGTTCGAATTGTTATGGTCTGCATCATGTCAAGAATATTTTCAGTATTCCAATTATTAGTAAGGCACTTTCACGAAAGCAACATGTTATAGTACGCATGGGAACACTCAAAACAATATTAGAGTAAAAAATATTTAGAGTTAATCTCCTCTGTCGAATGCAATCGATCTTAATTTGTCTGCTTGTCCGCAGTTTGAGCTTTTTTTACCTGGTTTATATCAGTAATCCAATAAAATATATAATTCGAAGAGAAAAATAACATTTACTTCATTTTTTTGAACTATATTGAATCTTCACTATCGATTTTTATTGTTTGAGCATTGTTTTCGTTACATAACCTATTTCATCTTTATCCTGGCTACCTTTTTGATTTTATACAAATTATCATCGACGATATTTCTGCACTAAAAATATATTCATACTCTTTATAAAGGAGATAACCTTTGATTGTAATCAGCTACAAAGTCTGCCGCGTCTTGCCCGGGTTACCATCTAGTGCTGGTAACATTTCACCTTTCAAATGACATGTCACCTCCTGTCATTCAATCAATATTAATTGGTTTTGAATCAAAGAATATATTTTTTTTAAAGCTATATTTAATTGACTCGACTCATGTTGACTATTTTAAATTAACCTGAACGTGCCCTTAACCTGAACGTTAATCTGTGATAAAAAATAAAATAAACATCGATTTGATGTTTGACAAAAATTGAGTAGTTTTACTTATCTCTTCATATGGAGATTCAAATCTGTTCAACTTTAGCCATGGATTCGTCCCGTAATCATTTAAAACGCGTATTTAAATTCATTAACTTGCATTTGAAAAATCATCCTTTTGATTACATAAATTCCTGAAAATTTTTTTTCTGCATCTGAGGATTTTATCAATTATAATATTTAATTCCTGATTTTCATTAACTACATTTTTACCTGAAATAGAAAAATAATTGAATAAATTTTCTTCAGGTATGTGTGTTTTTTGATCGAATGTGTGTCAGGTGTTTTTTGAAGTTCTTAATAATACTCTAGACATCGGTTTTGTAACACTTTTAGTTAATACTGAATTCCATATTTCATAACGTTAGCCTTTTATGTATATGATGATTACATTTTTGACATCCAAGATATTGATGGCCCTAAAATTATTTTATGGAGTTATGGCTACTGGTTCCTGGATGTTCTTTTTCTTTGAATTTTTTAAACAGTTTGATTGTATCGTTAAATTAATTATAAATTCTTAACAATTCTGAAATATGAATATTCTTGAATTCGGTCTGTTATCCCATTGAAAACTTATGTCTCAAATGTGTTCCTCCTCGTAGCAGGCACAGCATGTTCAACCGCTGACTGTGAAGAAATGTCCGCTCCCGTGTGAAAAGCAACCCTGCCATCGATCCCCATATTCACTCGGAAAGCCAGGAGGACCGAGTCGCGAACGACCAGCCTGAGTTTTTCCAACCCTTTGACATCTCTAAAATAAATTCCAATAGAAGGCTTATTTGAGAAGAGTACTGAACCACGCGTGAGACATCCTCATATTCGTCAATTCCTTAATGTTTATATTTATTTCTCTCAGGACGAATAATAATTCTTATGGATAAAATCATTTATAACATAATGAACGCAAATCATTGTCTCCATAAGATATTATTTTAATCTTTATCGATATGTGTGAAAGAACCACATGTCTATATGGAGCATATTTTAATGAATGTCTATATGGAGAATTTTTTAAAGAATGGACCTTTTGTAATTGTAAATTCTATGCACGTTCTAATGGATTTATGTGCCAGGCAGGTTTTTAGTACATTGAAAAATAGATTCTATACCTACTGAAAAAAATAGTGAACCCAAATTTAATAATCCGCCAACAACTAGCATGACTACTCAGAACCCCAAAGTAGTAGTGACCGACAATTCGTCAACGAATTCTAACGAAATTAAGAATAAATCCGAAGCGACCACACCGAGTCATATTACTGTGACTACCTTAAAATCTACTATTATGGAATTGTCCATAAATTCGACTTCAAATTTTGGAAATTCTTTAAGTACGGAAATTCAAAACACAGAATCAGAATGTCTAAAAAGTGTATCAAATTATATTGGTTATTTTATATTATTAAATTTTCAGGAATCATTACTGGATTTCTTTGTGGAGCTTTAGTTTGTGTCGCCATCTCGATGTATTTTTTATTTAACACAGTTTAGAAAATACAAATTCTATTCCGAAACTGATAGATTATTCAAAATTTATAATCATCAATAAACTTTATTTTAAAAGTTTACGAGTTATTTTGGATTTAAGGGTTGTTATTGGTTCCTAAAATATAAGCGAAATATAGTTACAAAAAAGGACGAGTCTGTAAGTAATTCTCTTCTGAGGATATTGTATAGCAGCTAAGTTCGCTTTGTTTGCAGCTTGTTAGTTTTTGCAGTATACTTGATACCATTAACCTTTAGCTAAATTCAATTTTGATTCACAAAATAACATTTAGTAGTCATTTTCCACCGTATAGCAGCTCAGTTCGCTTTGTTTGCAGCTTGTTAGTTTTTGCAGTGTACTTGATACCATTAACCTTTAGCTAAATTCAATTTTGATTCACAAAATAACATTTAGTAGTCATTTTCCATTTCAAATTTTTTATAAGTTCATGACCTGATTTAACTTTAATGAACTATATATCAAATTAAAGCAAAGAGGGTATTTTCGATTATTCTATTAACAAAAGTCCTTTCAAAGCTTTGAGTCTTCTCCTGCAACCACAGACCCCTCATAGGATTCATTTTTTGCTGCGATGTATGGGGCAAGGATCGAATTTCTTTATTTGCTATTGTTTTCTCTGTTATTTGTCTGATTGACACTAATAACATGTTTTCATACTTAACTAAAGTTTTGTGGAGCTCCGCGCAAGACATTCTTGATCCCTCCTCATCTAAACTTTTGTTATAAAATTTTTGTTGTTGAGCACAAAAATTTCAGCAAATAGAAAAGTCTGAAAGAAATAAAAACTGGATTACCTAATCGATTTGGAAAATATTACTTATACTTTATTTCATAAAATTAATTTCAATAAAGTCAGAAAAGTCTACAAAAACAGATATTTTAAAAATTGCCTCACGAACAAAGGAAATTTAAGAAATACACGGCTCCTGGAGATTGTTTCCCAATTCTTTGAGCGAATCTAGCTCGCCATCCTGGGGGAGAATAGCCACGCAGTCAGGACAGCAGATATGTGACCATTCTCTTACTTTTTTACTTAAATTATTTTCCATGCACAAAAAATCAAAAATTTAAAGAATCCAACAAGAATGTTAATTGTGTTATTAATGAGTTTATCTAAATCCAGACACATTCCTTAATGTGCATAAAGTAATCCTTATCGAATTCGATATATTATTATTGTAAACACTCCCGATGAGTCAAAAAAGTTAATTAAGCTATTCTTGTGTCACGTTCATAACAAATTCGTAGTCAAGGTCTTCTCTGTTCTCGAGATTCAATATGACATTTTTCAGTTCCTAATCATATTAAATGTTATTGTACTTCTGGATTTTCCACGAAATTCTCCTTCGATTCTCCTTGTCTGATCGAGACCATGACATAACTTACTTGATAATGTCAAACAACGGTGGATACTGTAAATCTAAAGCTAAAAGCTTATAAAAGCGCAATTACTAGGATTAGTTGACTCTGAATAAATTTACTGATCACAAGGAGTATCGTTGACATATCAATTAGATGTTCGCCCCATCAATTATTTATCGTTAAATAGTGGCTTACAGTGGTTACAGCGAGTAGCCGAGAATCAGGGATCAGTTCTGGAATGGAAGCATGGAAATTGGCTGACAGATCTATGGAATACTACAGGTGTAAAAATTATCAACTTTTGGGGTAAAGAGAGTGTGATAATAAATAACGGATCAAGGCATTCTTTCAGAGATTGTAGTGAAATAATTACAAAAACATTAATGAAGGCATTTGGGGGCAAGTCTGTTGCCAGCAGCGCAGCAGTCAAGTTCCAATACTGTATGCTAAAGTTGCTACAGTTGAAAAGCTCGTAGTTGGATCTCGGTTTGCTTGTGTGTCATAAAAAACCGGAAAATACGAAATAGGATCCGCTTGGTAATTTTTTGAACTTTCCACAATAATTAAATAAAAGCACAGCCTTCACGGCAATGTAGGTAATGTTTCTATTACCAAAACCTACATTAGACAAAACTCACACTTTAATTTAAGAACAGTAGTTTATTGATTATTAATTAAAGTATTCCAAAGACCGAGAATAAAACGAAACTAATTCCTTGATCCTGACGCGTTCCAGATTACCGTCACCGAAGCATAGTGATTCAGAGGACGTTGTCCGATGAGTTGATGTCCATTCCATGACTGGTTGGCAGAGAGCGAAATTATCTTCCGGTGGAATGAACAGATTAATCCTTTTGAATGGCGGCCAAGCATTGCGCGTCTCCTGAGTACGAGGATCCAATAACGCCACCAGAGAGAAGGAAGATATATCTTCAATAAAATAGTCACATGGCACCACGCGGCCGAGTTCTCACAAAAATACGAATGTTATAAACTTTAAATTTGAAAAGTTGAAATATTACGTTATATAAATTATTTTGTTTAATTTAATTATAATTTACTTTTAAAAATTATTTATATTGAAGAATTTTCCCCGCGTGACGCAAAGTGGTGTACATGGATGACTGGTTGAAGATTTATGTTTTTTGTCTGTATTTCCTCTTCCCCTTTATACTCAATTATAGGGTTAATAATACTATAGCGGCGTCACATGATCCACCTGTTTCAGGTGCCGCCCAGTGCAAGACTGGCACGAAAAAGGATGAGTTACTCTACTCCATTCTACTGAAGGGGTTTTCACAATTGCAAGGAATGGACGTCTTTTAACTTTTATGCCAGCTCCGGATGAAGTGTGACGTCGAATAACTATTATCTCGTAACATGGAAACTGGATACATTGAAATTGTTTATTACTGTTAACTTCTTTCTAGAAAGTATTTGTGGTTAATAAATAAATGGCAACCCTATCAGTATTATAACATGTTTTGTATCGCCTTTGACCTTGTTGTCTTCTTTTTCACTTTTTTCAAATTTTTCATATATCGATTTATATTCGAATATAAATTATTAACCAATAATGTAGAAATGCTTATATCAAAATATTGTAATTAATATTTAGTTAACAAATAAGCATATACCTGCACTATATTGATTATTTTTACTTTTGAAACAGAAAATAATATTGAGTGCTAGTGAACCAGATAATTTTGAATGTAATATTGATTATTTTTATTTTTAGGCAATTTATATGGAATCTTCTGCCTATGTTTTCTGTTTCCCGTGAAATTGATTTAAGTTTTTCAATTTGGACGTAAAATTCTTCCTTGCATTTTCCATTTATTAAAATTTCGATTTTTGGAATTTGTTTTCTGAGCGCATAGGTTTGATGTATGGTGATTGTTTTAATTCACACGTGGATTTTATGCGACTTCCATTATAAAGTTTTAATGAAACATAAAATATATATTCAACGTCATTAAAAATGTGCATCCCTACCTTAAATCTGAGAAAACAAAAGGGAGCGATACCAAAAGTTATTGGAATGTCAAAAATAAACTACCAACTACATAAAGGAAATTACAACTAATTATCAACTATTTTAAGTCTTTTCGAGTGAATTTTCTTATTAGAACCACTGTCTTTAACATTGGAGAACTATTGGACAATTTGCTGTAATACACACTTTCTTTTTCTTTGAGTAATTAGAATGAATCAATCCAATTGTTGTTAAATATATTTTTATCTTTCCATTGATTATTTTATAATACGGAAAATTCAAATTTTACTTCGATTTTTATTTCCGTAACTGTATTATGTCAGATTTTTATTTCAGTGACTGTATCATTTATGTGGATGAGTGAGATGTCTGTACGAAAAGAGGGCCTTAGATTGTATTTTATTCATCATTTCTCATTATTCGAAACTATCATTTTTGATTATTTTTTTGAAACAATTTTATTGGAGTAGATTATTCTTTGACTCTGGGGATTGTTTTGTTTTGCATAATTTTTAATCTCCGAGTATCTTTAATCTTTATATAATTTAGAAATATGAATGTTCGAAGAGTTACACCAGACAGAGTCTACAACGTCCGAAGATAAGAGAACTCAAATCCGTAAGAAAGATGGAAAATTTTGACTATTTCAGGCGTCCTAGAAGCGCAGAACTTCTGCATGCGGTCACGCTTGATGGAATTGAATGTATTGGAGATATCTAGCTTCACAAGAATTTTTGCGCTCTCTTGGATTACAGGAGGAGGCTTGAATGGCGGCCTCACATCCATGAAGGACACCAACACACATCTCCTCACTAAAACAGTTACATAAAAGTCTCACTGAAATCTTTGATGCAAATCATCTGTCACATCCATGAAGGACATCAACACACATCTCTTCACTAAGACGGTTACATAAAAGTCTCACTGAAATCTTTGATGCAAATCATCTGAAAAATTCCAAGACAATTGTAGAAATACCATCTATATTTTAAATAGTTTAATTTTTTAATTGACTGTTTAATTTTTTTATTAATAAAAAAATATTTGTGGTGTGATGTGATCAACGAAAATCTCAGATGGAAAAAAAAGAGCGAAAAAAAGACGAAGTACGAGGAACAAAGCCAGTACGGACAAATCAGGTATGTTTCTTATGTGGACAATCGAATATCAGGAAATTTGGATTTAAATACACGTCATGTGAATCATTCGTCCATTTGGGCTGCATAAAAATGAGTAAAGCCTGCGCCGAGACGCTGTCGAGTTGGCTGTGCCCTTTTTGTATTGGAATGGAGGCCCCCAGGCGGGAAAAAATAGCTCAGCCAAACTTTGCACTGCCACATACAGACCACACTCTCTTGAAGATCTCGAACCTCCGGAAAGCCATGAAGATCCCATTAAAAATCCCTAAAAGAATACGAATTGTCGCAGCAACGTGTCTTTCAGATGCCATTGATCACGCACTATCCTATGACAGTTGGGACTCCTGGCTAAAACTTATATGCTTTGCACCTGTCGCACTCGGAATACCTACAAAGGATCTGAAGACAATAATAAAGAAACAAACTCCCGACTCAACTTATCCGGGAAACTGAAACGAAACATAATGAATTTTAGCTGTCATAACATACACGCAATACTTGAACAGCCACTTAATGTCAATGAGGTCGAAACCAGAGGAGCATACACCAAAGATGCCCCCAACAAACTAAAGGAAAGAGTAAACCGGAAACTTCTGGAGGGTGACGTGCAGGCAGCCTTACGGGTTATCACGTCCGATGACACAGTATTGTCTTGTACCCCGAGGTCCTAAATACCTTAATACTGAAGCACCCAGATGCACCGACTGACTATGAAAAGTTTTTGAATCCTGAAGGAACCCCAGAGATAATCATTACCGAATCCGAAGTGCGCCACGGAATAACTTCCTTCGCCGCTAGCAGCGGTGGAGGCTTGGAAGGACTACGTCCTTACCATATTAAGGAGGTAGTGGAGCATGGCTTGGTGCAATACCTTGCCCAAATTTCGGGACCTTTTTAAACGACGATTCTTTGAGGATTGGAATCGGACAAAGGCTGGGACTAGACGTTTGCCAGGAGCATCGATGTCGATACGGGAAAACAGTCGATGCAAAGGGATGGCACCCGCTGTCCTGCAGAAGAAGCGCCGGAAGGGGACCACGTCATGCTGCTCTGAACGATGTGATCGTCAGAGCTCTGAAGGCTACAGGCTTCCCAGCACAGCTTGAACCAGTGGGTCATGATCGAGGAGATGGAAAGAGACCTGACGGGATGACCCTTTTCCCCTTCACGTCTGAAGAGCTTTGGTCTGGGACGCAACTTGTGTAGACACGTTCTCAAGCACGAATATTTTCAAATCGGTTCAGACACCTGGAGCAGCTGCTTCGACTGCGGAGAACCTAAAAATCAAGAAATATTCTTGCCTCGGGGATCCCTATCGAGTTCTCCTGTTGCGACCGAATCATCGGGAGCCGTTGGTCCAATGAGAACTCGGAGGATTGCTTGCTAGAAAGAAAAGGGATCAACGAGAAGGGTTATAGCTAAGACAAAAGATTGAAATGGATATACTCCGAGGGAACTCGTTCGCAATCCACGCAGCAGGCTTTCTCAACTGACATTTGTTTAATTGATAATGTAACTCAATAAAAATTCTCTAAAAAAATTTATAAATTGACTTGAATTTTAAATAAAATTTCTACAAAGTTGATATAATAATTTTTTATTAAATTCTGAAATCTGCAATTTTTTCATTTTGTCACAAAAAATTGCCGGAACCAAAAAATGTCAGATGTAAGAGAGTATACTTTATTAAAAAAGGTAATCAAAACTTGATTAAAATATAGAATTTCCAGTAAAAACTTTCGAAAACTTTTTCAGTTAAAAATTTCGGTTTTGGTAATAAGATTTAGAAGTCAAGTTAAATACAAATTCCAATACTTGTTCAGCAATATCATGCATTTGTGATTTAACATATAATCTATATCGATTTCTTCGATTAAACCAAAAATTTAATACAAATACAGGTTGCTTTACCACAAAGAATGATAGATGATTACCATTTAAAGTAGACCGATCGAAGAGCTACCTGAGTACCCACTTCTTTTGAGAATTCAATTGAAGACCATAAGCCCAAAAGGGACTTCGAAAAGTTATACATATGAGGTAAAGATGATTGTCTCTCCCGGTACCAAAACTAGTCCTATTTTGGTCCTTTAATACAAGAACTCTGATTTTCAGTTCATTTGAGGCTATTGTAAGGAAAACAGGCACAAAGTTTATCTTACAATAGCATACGCTTATAATACCAGCATACAAGAATGCGATAATCCCGAGAGAAATACAGAGTTAAGATGAAGGGGCTATTGAGAGAAAACAGGATCACCTACTATCTCAATTCAGAAAGATAGCTCTTTCTAAAATCTCAGTTATGAGAAATCCCCCGGGGAATGATTCATTTCAATATAAAAGAACCTGACACTAAGCGCCTACTGAGACATCGGGAACACGTGAGATTTCAATAATTTAGATAAGAAATCTCACTTTTCTACTGCAGACAGTAATCCATCAGCTTTAGACATATCATCTTCAAAGCTCTTTCAATATTGAGCTGGTAGAGATTCAAATTAGGATCATATGTGTACCCGACGAATTTTTGTTGAGAACTTAGGATTTGTGATGTCTTCTGAATTTGTCAGCCTTTCCATGCTCTCGAAAAGTAAAACATCAGTTTCCATTTATCATCAAACAAACAGTTAACAACTACAAGAAGTTACTTTCAGTCACAGTTGGATTTTTTAGATTTCCATTTCAACTAGTTCTTCATCAGTAGGTACGGGATAGATTCAAGCACTTCTTCAAATAAAACGTTTTGAAAAGTCGTTTGTTTCTCATACATATATTAAGCGGGGTCATAGGAAATCTTGGAGTAGTCCATAAACTCGCTAGGCCTCATTCACTCACTGCAAGAGATAACCAATATAATTATATGCCTATTCCAAATTGACGGACAAGGATTTTTCCTGGAACGACGGCATAATTTGCAAGCGGCATAGTAATCTAGTGTGATATAGAATGGGGTACCTTAACTGGCCAATATTTGTATTCATTCGCCAAATTGACTAATTTGTGGGAAATATATGTACCATTTCAATTTGGCGATTAGCTCCTCTTCAGTTGATTACATTATAAAAAGTAATCAATTTTTCAATATATTTATTTTATAAAAACTACCAAAATCAAAAAATGAACTAAAAATATACTTCAATGAAAATAAATGAGCACTAATCCATTGTAAATTTGTATCCTTCAAGACCTTCTCTTTTTGGAAGAAGAGTTGTTGACAACCACTCCACCTCCGTTTCCTTTTCATTTGATCAATCGTGGCCAAACTGAGTGATCGATTCCACCCGGTGATTTGATACAGACATGAACTCCTACTACCTAGGTTTCCCCTATATTTATGATCAGTCAATATTCTTTCCGGCGTCTTTCATCACAACAGATTGAATATTCCTCATGTTGACGCATCTATTGAAATATCTCCAATATAAGTCTTAAAGCATCTGGAAATCAAGGCAAGAGGAATGAATAGCAAAGTAATAAAATGCCAAAATTGTGTATGTTTGTGTTTCCATCTTCTGTCCAATTTCCTAAAATGAAATAAAAATTATTAATTTCACAAATTTGCATTTAAAACGTGACTAACTTTCCTTATGAGTTGATGGAAAATTCATTAGGAAATTTTATAACAATCTTTTCAATGTCCTTGATTAAACGCGGCAGCACATTAGGTTAGGTAAAATGATTTCGTTCCTATTGGGATAAGATTTCTGGGCTTGTGGGGGAGATGACGACGCCTTTTTCTCCAATCTCGGACGAAGTCTATCTTCGAAGAAATGCGAACCCTGCGAAGGACTTTTGTTGAGGCAGAGGTTCAAATTTGCGGTGATCACAAGGAATGATTAAACATCACTCTCCTTTTAAGTAAAAGAAATTTAATTAAAATAAGTTTTTTTAGGAAAAAATATTTATTATTTAAATAAATTGTTTTCGTGGTGTTGTACATTTCCGCTTCTAATCGTTTTGGTTCAATAAATTTTTTTTTTATTAAAATAATTTCATTAAGAAAGAAAAGAAAGTAAATTGTCATATAATGGCTGGCCTGACTGCGCGGCTTAAGGGTTTCCTAATCGTGTAGCGATCCGATCCCTAGACGACTCAAAAATTCCAGCGTCGCAGGCGCTAGAGAACCAGAGGTCTCAACTTGAGTGGAACAAATAAAAATCCTTTGATAGGACCGCGTACTTTTCCGGCTTAAACCTCACGGTCTACTCAGCGTCAGAACAGGTTTCAGAGGCATTCTAGAGTAGGTTGCAAGGGGTTAACGTGTTGGTGCAGGTGACGTCCCAAAATAAATTTAATTACCAATTTTGAGAGTTTGAATTGAAGTGGAGAAGGGATTCTATTTGGTAACTACATTTACGAGTTTTAAACAATATTAAAAAAACATATGTATTACTTAATTATGACAAAACTAAAATAACAAAAATTAAGTAATCATTAATTAAATTATCGACGTTTCTTGCCAAAAACACGGTAGTTTACGAAAGAAGACACGAGAGGTTCTATTTCATATATTTTCCGAAAATATGTTTGTAAATTAGTCTGCCTCCGTTTTCGTTTTTTAATATAAACAACGATTCCGAATGTTATTAAGGCTACAAAAATTAAAATTACAAATATCGTCCATGTAATTATCATGGACTTGTTTGTTTTCTCATTCAATTTTGGTGATGTGGTGGTTTGCGGATATCTGCTATCAAATTGGAAGACAAAATGATATTTGAAAGTCGAGTATTTTTGTGATGAGAACTCAATAGTAAGTGTGTAGTCAGGTGGTACTTTGATTATTGTGAAAGATCCAGTTTGGGGATCAATTTTAAAGTATTTTAAAGATTCATCGAGAATTGAATATTTCATGTCGGTAATTTCTTCCGAGGAAAAATTAGCAGTATTCGTGATAACATTTCCGATCTTCAATTGAGGTCCATAAAGAGTACTATTTTGTGGAAGAGAGGATCCAAAGAAGTTGTATTTGAACATATTCTTCAGACTTGTGACTTTAATAAAGCAATTTGTTTGAGTGAATAGTTGTTGTGGTCCCAAGTCATAAGCCTCAATGATAACATTATATATTGTTTCTTTGGTTATTCTCTTATTTGTGTAAACTATTCCTGTGTTTGAATCTATTTTGAATAAATTATCAGTGTTATTCTTTGAAGGACAGTCAATAATACTCAAATCATTGATTGCATGTATTCTATATTTGACTTGGGAGTTTTTTTCTGAGTCAATGTCTTGTGCTTTTATAATGAATAGTGATTGTTCTGATGGTAATTTTTCCATAATATAATTTCCAAAAGATTCGTTTATAAATATTGGAGAATTATCATTGGTATCAAGTATATCAATAGTTTT
>RDEW01000086.1:90969-109054 GCA_011109175.1 Dicyema japonicum
AGATAATTAACCAACTAGATTCTAAATACTAGTTTGGATAGTCTATATATCAACCACGTGATTAATATCAGATATTAAGTTAACTTTAGCCATTTCTTTGCTTAAATGTTCGAAAATACTACGACCATTAGTAAGCGGGCCGTGTCCGATGAGATCAAGTGATTCTGGGAAACATGAGATCCATAAATATGAAATTTAAATTGAATCATGTTGATTTCAGCATACTTTTAAAAGCTTTAATGTTAACTTTTATCATCTGTTGCTTCAATTCAGCAGATTCTAAAGTGTCTATGAACCACGACCACAAACCCTAGTTTTATATTACAATGTTGGTCTCTAAAAAAAACCGACTCTACTTGATTATTAATGGAAAACAAATACCATGTACAAAGTTAAAGTTTTGAGATTCAGTTCGACTCCCATATGATGTTGCTTCAATTCAGCAGATTCTAAAGTGTCTATGAACCACGACCACAAACCCTAGTTTTATATTACAATGTTGGTATCTAAAGATAACCGACTCTACTTGATTATTAATGGAAAACAAATACCATGTACAAAGTTAAAGTTTTGAGATTCAGTTCGACTCCCATATGATTTTTTTTGACATGGACAATATACAATACTGTCTAATCTTAGGTAATTTTTTCCCTTTTGTAGAGATACACCAACTTTCTATATTCGATATGTTTTCATTAACTTTTATGTAATTACAACAACAAAAACTACAGTAATTAACATCTGGCAACGGCTATACTTTCTTTTTGCGAAATAACCTTTGTCAATCTCAACAGCCAATCCTTTACCACGTTTATTGAAATTCTGTCTCATCAATTTTTCCGTTTGGTGACAGGATAACAATAACGCGCATAAACATTGACCAATTGACTGTTGTATGTACGTGAATTTCTCCATAATGGAGATATACNAACTTTCTATATTCGATATGTTTTCATTAACTTTTATGTAATTACAACAACAAAAACTACAGTAATTAACATCTGGCAACGGCTATACTTTCTTTTTGCGAAATAACCTTTGTCAATCTCAACAGCCAATCCTTTACCACGTTTATTGAAATTCTGTCTCATCAATTTTTCCGTTTGGTGACAGGATAACAATAACGCGCATAAACATTGACCAATTGACTGTTGTATGTACGTGAATTTCTCCATAATGGAGATATATTGTTTGGTTCACAAATATGAAGCTAATCACATCCTCGGATTTTACCTACGTTTCCTCTAACCATGTTACTGTAAAATTTGTTGTCTCTTAGGAAAATATTTTCTAATCATCCATAAAAGGTAAATTGTTCGTGGCATAAGTTATCATTGATGGAGTTGATTGACAAATATATACTTTTGGGTACTCTTCACTCAATCTGGTCAAAGATATGATTCTCTATGCAAAATACCCCTTGATCTCTATACTCTTCAAATTTCAATTTGAATGGTCACTCAGTTACAAGACTTCAGATGAAATTAATAATCAAACAAACAAGTCAACAACAAAAAAAATTTGAAATACAAATTTGAGACAGATTGATTTTTTAACATCAATCTAAGTTGAATATAAACAATTTCCAAATTCCTGATAAATACATTGATTAAGGCCTGTTCCTTGAAACCATAACACATTCTTCTCGTTCCAAGCTGATTGGCAGACGAAATAAGTCCTTATGTTTCAACGCATCTTGCCAAGTCAGGTCGCACCATAGATGATCATGCTGGATTCCTTTATTTATTTTGAACTCCGGCTGAGAAGACCCAATGAAAATTATGGGTTCTTTATTCGAACAGCATCTGAGGTGAATAGAGTAAAAATCTATTTTGCGGTCTAAATCGTAAGGCAGCTGAAAATCAATCGTATAAATATTCAATTTCAATTGGGAATTAGAGGTTGCGATTAAATCATCGGCGTATGATAACAAGGAGTCTATGTCCCCATCAGTCAGTTAATCGTGGAAGAATGGGTTTAACATAGTCAGAGAGGATTTTTTGACATTTAAAAAACTGGGATTTATACATGATTGCAGTATTAATTAAAATTTTCTTTAAATTTTTGTCAATGTAATAATATTATTTTAAATTTATTTATTTTTTAAATAATGTCTCCTCTGTGGTGGATCAGTGATTTGTCCTCCCTTAACTGCTTGACGATAATATCAATCAAATCCTTTCTGGTCCAGGACAACATTGACGTTAAGTGAACTGTGGGAGCGTCTAACACAATCAATCGGACGCTTGATGGTAGCTGGACTTCCACATGTCATTAGGAAGGTACAACTGACTAATTAAACGCATAGATTTGTTTTAATATTTGTCACCGTCTGTACGTGGAACTCCACAGGGAACTGCGTCTTATGTAGAACTCCACAAGAACCAATAAAAATTAGTACCCTGGATAATTCAGATTTTTCTGAGTTGAATGGTGTAACTTTTAGTTAAAATCGCTAATATTTTAAAATCATTAAGTAGCAAATTCCACTCAAATGAATAGTGGCATTTTAATGATATTTTATTATACAAATGGTTTTATGCTTCAGGTTGATTCAGCAATTTTTTGTGATAGAATAATTTTTTAATTAAAGATAATTTTCGCTTAGTTTGTTTTTAATTTTTTAAAATTTTGACCGCGTGGCTTCATGTTTTTTTGGTCATAAAATATTTTTCTTCCTTCCAATGTCGTCAATGGTTCCACTTTACTTAGGAGACGCCCAATGCCTGGCCCGCATCAGGAGGATCTAGTTATTCTTCCCCAGGGACAATTTCGCTACCTGGAGACAAGTTCTGGAACGCTGGAAAGATCAAGGAGTTAGTTAGTATTGCTATCCTTGGTTTTTGGAATTATATAATTTAGTAGATTATACCAGAGGTTGTCAAACGGTGTGCCGCGGCACACTAAGTGTGCCGCAAGACAATTTCTAGTGTGCCGCCTGCCAAATACAAATTTGAATAAATTTATATACATTTTTGACCTAATTAATTTAAAAAGATAAACGAATTAAAATAATTACTAAAATTAAAATAATTATTTTTTATTATACATTAAATGACATTTACATTGGTTAACCATTATTTATTAATTTTTTAATAACGTGCGCATCAACGTGCTTATGGGTAAATCAGTTCGTCGTTCTTATAAAAATTCTTATTTGTCATTTGGATTTATATGCAAAGATAAAAATAAACTACCTCAATGTCTAATTTGCATGGAAGTTTTGGCAAGTGATGCTATGGTTCCTAGCAAACTAAAGAGACATTTTACTTCCAAGCATCCGGACTATTCCGAAAAATCTGTGGATTATTTTATCCATTTGAAAAAAACAACTTAAGTATTATTTAGTTTTTACTATGAATCGTAGATCTGATGTTCAGTGAAACTTTTTTAAACACAAAGGAATCATTGAAATGTTCATACCTGATCTCAGAAGTGATAGCAAAACAACTAAAACCTCACATTATTGGCGAAAACTTGATAATCCCTGCTTGTCGTATTATTGCTCGGACTATGTTTGTCATAAATATGAACAAAAAATAATGAAGATACCTTTGTCAGATAATACTGTTTCTCGTCCGATTTGTGCTGAAATGAGAGTGCCTTTGTCAACCATTCGACCTGATATTGATGATATATGCAAAAACAATAATAATTAAGAATTCATTTTTTTTATTAATAAAAATTTGGGCATTAAATTACCAATTTTTGTACTTAGTTTTACACATCTTAAAAATTTAATTTTTTTATTTTTTAATGTGTGCCGTGGATTATTTTTTTTACGATTAGTGTGCCGCGAGAATTATTTTTTGAAAAGCTCTGGATTATGCGATACTAGTAATGTTAAATTTGTTATTGTTTGGATTTTAACATATTTTTCATGATTAATTATGAGCAGACGTCAAATGAAATTGAAAACAATTATTTACTAAATAAAATAAATAGTCAGGAAAATGTTATAAAAAATGTGACAAAATTAAACGGAGTTTCTCTTACGGACGGTGGTAATATATATTAATAAAAATTGGAATATAAATAAAATAAATTTTAAATGTCAATCGATGAAAGAATTCCAGGCATTTTTATTTGTTACATTTGCTTTAACAAACTCACAAATGTTTTCTATAGTCCAAACCGCGTTAACATGTGTTGCCTTGAATGTGTGATAGACAAACACAAAAATCATGTCCTCATCGCCGTAGATTCTTCACAATAGATAATTTTGTGTACTGTCGTTGGGATGGTGAGGTAATTGAAGAATGGAACACCAGACATTGTCTTCCTGAGGATTCTCCAGAATTGTAAAAACCTGTTAGATATTTAGTTGTACCGTTCACAAGAAAAAGGGAAGTATATTGCAGCACATGCTCTTTTATAAAGAATGGAACACCAGACATTGTCTTCCTGAGGATTCTCCAGAATTGTAAAAACCTGTTAGATATTTAGTTGTACCGTTCACAAGAAAAAGGGAAGTATATTGCAGCACGTGCTCTTTTATAATCTGTACCGACTGTGCCCTCTGGTCAATAATAATAATAATAGCCTTTTCACGAGAGCCGCATAGGCAGGACACACACTTTATTTAAGTAAAGAACAGTTAATTTTAACTAATCGTAGAACCAAGGAATGATCTTAACTTCTTCCTTTCTTTTTCTTGTGTGTGGGTCCTTAGGCATATTGGTTAGCCAGGTGATATAGTGGTTAGGTGTCGGGCTAAAGTGGCTTAGGTTGCGGGTTCGATTTTCGCTGCTGTTCACCTGGTGGAAGGTTCCACGCATCTACGATGCTAAAAGGGTTTGACTAGTGACGCCGTCATCAGTGGATACTCACTGCGGAACTGGAAAAAATTCAAAAGGAAGAAGTACCACAGCTTTGTGAACCGGTTTTTCAAGCCGACCACTGTTGAGACGTCTTGTGTTATTAGCCCCTTGCATATCTGAGCTTATCAGGTAAATCAGTCGGCCTACAAGGTAGCGGATAGGTAAACCTAGAATGCGATGGTTTTTCCAGAATATTGGGCATGCGTTAATGAGAGATAACAACCCATAATTATATGAATACTTGGGGTTAACTTGTGTCGTGCTCTTCATAATTCGTTCTACAAGTTTTTTTATGTAAATTTCCTCCTCGAACGTCTCCACAGTTCATCGGGTCGTCTACTATGAGGACATAGACAATATTGGAGATGTTAGTTATTTAGTTAGTTAAGTAAACCCAGCACTAACTTGTAGGAGGACAGCAGCTACTAAGTAGTACGAAGTAGATGTTGGTCGCTCCCATAGATCGGTCAGTTCTGGCATTGTGGAGAAACGTTGCGCCAATTCATGACATTGAAATAGGTGATTTGTTGTCAGCACGTGGAGGTTGCAAAAGGGGCAGAGTATATCATATGTTGGTAGATATGGGTGGTGCCCACATCGTAGACGAGCCAGGTTTACTCGCACGTCCCTTGAAAGAGAGGATTCTGATTGGTCTATTGGAGGAGGGGGTCGCTGTAATATTTTATTGTCTCCGAGTCTTCGGATGCTTCTCATAAATACAAAATCGTGTATCTGTTTCAGACGACTCCTGTCATTGTGGATGGAAGGAATGGATGATAACATTCGAGACAGGTCACTGGTTGTCATAATAATTTTCCTTTTTTTTGCGGCTTGCATAGGGAATGGCAGGGATGTTCTAGACTGTGGAGAGGAACTGAAGGGCTCTCATTTCCAGATGGTCTCCAATTGGAAGGATCTTTGACTCCCAATGTAGATGATCGACAGGAGTTGATCTGAGACATCCAGTAATTATCTTGAGCGCGATGTTTTGTACTTTTTGTAGTTTGTCAATAGAAGTAAGGCAGAGGTCGACCAGCAAGGGCTTGCATAGTTAATAGTTGTTCGAATGAATTGTTTATGATGGTTAGATTTTGGGATGTTTCGTAACGGTTAGTGGTTGTCCATGATTAGATATGTGTCAACGAGTCACCCAACAAAAAGTATAGTTAAATTAATAAAGTCAAAATTTGACTTATTTAAATAAATTTAATACTTATTTATTTATAAAAATAGTTTACAATATGGCGAACCTATAAATACGTTAATTTATTATATGGCGTGGGTTTGCCACTTTCTTGTGGTGGTTTGTTTGTGTTTCATTGTATTTATTATATTGTATTGTATTTTTTGGTTGTATTGTCCTACATTATATTATGATTTATCAAATAGTGTCGAAAGCTGTTATCAAAATGTCCAATATATATTTTATATTTTGTTAACCAATAAATAATGATTATTTCTCACTATTTGATTTGTCCTTTTTCATATTCTCTTGCTATTTCTCTTTCAAATTGTTCGTGTCCCAACTTGTTATTTAGTTGCATGGTTATTTTCAATTGTCTCAATGAATATGATTATTAACCCATTACCCATTTCACAAGCAGACTTTGTAGCTTCATTATTTGTTCTCTCCAACGACTCATCATACAAAACTACATTTATTTTTTTAACCCAAGAACACCAATAGTTAATTTAATTGTATTAAATTAATTAGGTGATCCCGGCCGCCTCCATCAGGTCTCTCATCTTTTTCCGGTGGACCTTCCGAGATCCAACACAGCTGCTTTGAGGACGGGAGGGTTTTGAAAGAAATACAAGAGGGGTGATGTAAAGTCTTCTAGTAAGACCCAATCCATTAGAGCATTGAAGGAAGTTGGATTTTCGGCATCAGTGTTTACTGTCTCCTCGCAAATATAATTTTCAAAATCTATTTCAAATTATAAAAAAATAATACCAACTATCATTATTGTTACAGTGTTAAAACCAGGAATGCATCTATATATTTCAAAAGTTGTTTTTCCGCTCGACTAGTGTACAATTATTTTTTCATATTTGAATCCAAGATTTTTCAGCGATGCCGTCATTTTTTGACAGAATCCGTGTGATGGTTTGATTGAATGGTTCTATGATACCTTAAAAAAATGAACAAACAACTGACCTTGAGAAAGAGGATTGTTTGGTCTTTGGTGAACTTGTTTAATATTAAATTCTTTAGTAAGTGCCCTAATATCGGAATTATTTATAATATTTCATAATTTGTACAATTCATGTTGATTCTTCTGTTTGAGTTTGTGCACAGCTTGGAAAGAGTTTCTTTTTAAGAAGGTTTCTTTCTTTATGAGAATTTTTTTCTCCCGGTCTAGATTTTCGTCGTAGAGTTTAAAAGTGAGTTTTTTGGAATAAAGGTACTCCTCCTTTTATTCATTTCAAGATAAACCTGGTTATAGATTGCTGAGGTTAAAGCTTCCATCTCATTGTCCATACAAATGACCAGCTTGTGATTTCCATTTGGATCTGTAAGAGACATTTTGTCGATGATCATCCTGAAGTGATGAAGGTCCCGTATAGCATTATCCCTTGTTTTATGTTTTCCCTTTCCGTTTCAGCCATAATTTTTTCAATCCGTGTGTTGCCGCGTTTGTCATGGTTTTTCTTTGTATGATATCATCACTATTTCCTAATAGGGAGCCAAGCTTCTTTGTGTATCTTCACTTTTCATCTAATGAGTTATTCATTCGTCAAAGGGTAATTTATTTATGGCTAGTAAAGCCTCTCTAATAGTTACAACTTTCTTCAACGGGTTTTCCACTATCAATTTCTTGTAAATTTTCTTTGAATCATGCAAATCAATTTTTTTATTCTCTTTGTAGTTAATTTCGATGTGAAGTCTATCCTCTATATGATTACTTTTCATTTTGTCCAGAATATATTCGTAATTTTCAATAACAGAGTTTTCAGAATTTATATTTTCAATGATTTGAAACATTTTGCGTGTGTGAAGTATTTGAATATAAGAAACTATCCATTTTGTTCCAATTCACTAATATTGCATCTTTTAAGTTTAATTTTCTTATGCAAAATAAGGATTTATCCCAAATTTAATTTTCTGATTAATATTGAAAATTAAATAGAATTTAAATGGCGTTTGTACATAATTTGATTATTTTCTGGTTGCAAAAACGACGTTGTATTTGATGGTAGAAATATTATTTCAATTTTTCAGGTCCTATTTTACTTCTCAGATCATCGAGAAATACGTGCATTATTTTTTGGGAAGCAATTTGTGAAATTTTTATCGAAGATATTTCAATAATCTTTAAATTGCATTTGTTTGTTTGTTTTTTAATCGTATACAGTTACGTTTTATGAAAACAACAATAAATACGTTATTTAAAACTTATTTAAGATTGCGGATTTATTAAAAAATCTGGCGGGTTAGAGAATGTTAGTTATTATTGACGGATACCTGTATTTGTTTGTATGGGAATTGGTAAAATTTAATATGCATAACTAATTTGAACCAGCTATCCTAGTGGTTGATTGATAGATGATTGAGGATGTGAAGTGGCTATGGCATAACTTAAGGACATTTATAAACTTATCTTTTCATTATGGATATAATCCTTGCTTTTAAGAAGAACAAATTTTCACAAGAGTCACAAGTTCATAGCTCCAATATTCAGCAAAGATACAATTTCAGATGTCAATCTCTTCACACTTTAGTTCTTAATTCTCAAATGTACTAAATAAACTAAGCATTTAACCGAATTAACAACAGTTATCTGCCACAGTTAATGCATTGTAATAACAATGTNTTAGAGATATAATCCTTGCTTTTAAGAAGAACAAACTTTCACAAAAGTTACAAGTTCATAGCTCGAATATGCAGAAAAAATACAATTTCAGATGTCAATCTCTTCACACTTTAGTTCTTAATTCTCAAATGCACTAAATAAACTAAGCATTTAACCGAACAACAACAGTTATCTGCCACAGTTAATGCATTTTAATAACAAAGTATTACTTAGCCCTCATTAATTTAAAATCAAAAAGAATGATCAATTGTTAGGATTTTTAGCTGCTTAAAAAGGAAGTGGACGACGAATTCAACTGGAAATTTGAATAACCCATAAAGTTACCAAAAATAAACACAAGCCAAACAAACCGTCGAACATTATGAACACCGCAATTTTTAAGGAATTGAGATGACTTCTAAAGCTAAAAGGAAGGCTTAATGATGCATGCTAATTAAATTTAATATTTATTCAATAAAAAGTTACTTTTTATAGATCAATAATAATTTATTAATGGTACACTGTTTTTTGTAAACTTCCAATTCTTAGTGCAACCGCAAGCAATGAGGTCAATTGTGGTATTGTGGACGTGAATCCTATATTTATGTACTTGCATAATCCGTGAAACATCGAGAGAGAAATTAGTAGTGACCGAATTCATTAGGTTATCTCAGTTCCCCTTGTCGCCTTTTTAATCCTAGTATCTAACCGTTTCCCGGAAGTGTCTACCCTTGTGCGTACAAATTAAGTCGGTGGAGGACGATTGTCTGAAAAAAGATCGCTTATTTTCATACCTTGACACTGATAAAGATAGTGGATTTCTTTGTTCTTTGCAGAGCCAGAAGAATCTGGGGCCATTCCTTCATATTGACGACTCCGAGTATTAAATAACGAGGGTATGGTCCTTTCGACTCTGTAAAAGGTGTAGAGTATTGTAGTGCGGACTATTTGTGAACAGTAAAATTGCTTGCTGTCAGAACTTTCGATACAATAATTTTTCCGTACTCGAGGAAAATTATTCTAATTATAAATGTTAAAAAGTACTTAAATTATTGAGCTTGAATGACCATAATGTTTCCTCGACAATAGTATTGAGTACGCTCTCGAGGCCATCCAGTCTCACATGGATCCACAATGGCCTTTTTCGTTTAACATTTTTAAAAAATTAATGAACATTATAAATTAAATTAAACGCATGCTTAATTAGTTTTAACTTTAGTTCTTTCAATTTGAAAAAAAAGTTTATTCATTAATTAAAATTAGAACAATTTCAAGGAACGAGAATGAGGAACAGATCAAGGCACTTGAAGATCTGAAGGACAATAGATGGTACTATGAGGCATGAGATTACTCCGTGGGCGCAAACGCAGACAACCTCTAATCATGAGTGATGAAAATGGCAGACGGATAGCAGACCCTGCAGAAGCTGCAGAATTAATTGCCGGTCACTTAAAGAAATTGTTTAAGTCAAACAGCAACAGAATTGTAGTATTTACTGTTTATTTTAGAATATTGTTGGTGGAAATAACTTCCGCAGATATGCGATAAGCTTGTCGTAAGCTGAAAAGCAACAAAAGTCCGGGACCAGACGGGCTAGAACCATAGCTACTAAAGTATGGAAGTGAAAACATACATACCCTCATTGCGGACCTTTTCAATGGAATGTTTAAAACGACCAACCACTTACTTTCTGGACAAGGAATATTGGTCCCTGTTTAAAAACAGAACAAAGCTAAGGGAGAAGTGGAGAACCTCAGGCCAGTAATTCTTATGAACAGCATACGGTAAGTGCTTGCAATTATTACTCTACAAAAGATAAAGTCTCGTACGGAACAATTTTTATCAGAGTTCCACAGCGGCTTTCGAGAAGGAAAGTCAACTACTGACATTGTGTGGAGCCATAGATGGCGTTATTCCATTATTCAAAGGTTAAAAAACGCGACAAACATTCTTGAAATCGATATGTCAAGAGCTTTTGATTCATCAATCGTCAGAAATTGATGGATGTCCTAACAAAATTCCCTGACAATCTTCTACCCGGATGGTCGGGGTACTTTTATCACAAACTTACTGATCGGTCATAGTACAGGACAAGTGCTCTAAGCCATTTAAAAGAGCATCTGGGACACCTCAAAAGGTTCCGTTATCTTTTCATACTATTTGTCATATACCTGAAAGCTGCATCGAAGGAGCTAAAACCATGCTATGAAGCAAAAAATCGATGTGGTGGCATATGCGGATGACTTAGATTTCATTTCTCTCGACATGATTGCTCAGAAGAACCTATGGAGGTGATGCCAAATAAACTTGCCGAGTGGTTCCTCAATGTAAATGTTGAGAAAACAAAATTGACTTAACTAGTCATACAAAAATCACCGGACGTAGCACTCTGTTCATCATCGCTTGATTGGTCAGTCCTCTACGAAACAAGAAGCGACCATAATCCAATTGTTGTGAAGATCAAAAGAGAAATCAACGTGAGAAGAATTCCTAGCAGCTACAATTACAAATGTGCTAACTGGAAATTGTATCATGAACTCTCAGAAGATAAAATGAAGAATTGTTACTTGGATAGCTTTATTTCTCTGGAGAAAGCCATCAGCTATTTTACCCAAATAATCTTGGAAGCAAGATCAAGGGCTATACCCAAACATTACTTAAATTCGTTGAGTGGTCGAGGGAAGACGGCCTTGAGAAATTTAACCGGATATCCTTGGATATGAAACTCCGTATCAGAACATTGAATAATTCCCGGAGCTCAAGGCCCTGAGGTTGAAGTGGAATCGTGTGCTTTCAATGGTGAATAGAAATCGCACTACGGAAGAGGTGTGGAAAGCTATTCGAAATGTGGCAAAAGGCGATAAAGTCCCTGTGCTCCTCCCTCGTATCCACACAAACTCGTACAGGGTGGCTGACTGTATTTGCAGGGCCACCTTCCCGCATGCCGAAGTTTTGTTTAATGAGGGCCTCCAGAGTAGTCGGTCCGGTTCTATGCCTCCCACAAGACCACCGCTCCGTCATTCTGAAAGCCTTCTTTTGAACGTCCTCAATCTTCTTAGTGTTCGTCCATGATAATGAAGGTCCCCACGAAGCACACGCGTACGAGAAGCATGGTTCGATGTATTGCTTGTAAATGTTCATCAAGACTGGGTGGGTACCTGTCTTCCATATTACAGATAAACATTTTAATACAGGCTTAATGCCTGGATGGTGGAAAACTGGCTCGTGGTGAATGCAGAGAAGTCGTCTACGTCACTATTTACCTCGGACAAAAAATTGGGAAGAAGACAGTCACCTTGAAGTTAAACAAGGTCAACATCCCTTTCCACAGATGTCATAGGATTTTGGGTGTGACAATTGATATGCATCTCTGTTCAACACTTCACGTAGAAAACATTCTTTTAAAATGCGAGAAGAAACTGTACGTATTGAAAAGTTTATCAGGAATATGGAAGAGTGGTACTCACCCAGTCTTGATGAAGACTGGTGACACCTATATATTCAAAGTCTCAGGACTCCCTATCCTTGATAAAGTTCCCAAAATAAGATTCAAACAATGGGAAGTACTTGTAGCAAATATGGCACCTCAACACTCTCGTAGTGTCTTGTCGTTGTTGACGTGTTTTTAATTTTTATTATGTGTTATTGTTTTTAATATTCTCAGTTAATTTAATCCAAGATATATTTGAATATACATTTTTCTATCTATATTGTTGAAGTCAGTTAATAGTGACGAAGGCTGTTATCAAAGTGTTTTCGATAAATATTTCGCTAAACTGCAAAAAGAATAACAACTTTCTTTAACCCAGTTGTTCCCAACTTAGTAGGCCGCGTACCTGTTTTGGTACGTAAACCAATTGGTATAGGGCTGTTGTTGGTACGACGGTACATGTAAGTCGCAAGTAAACAATCTACCCCCTGGCCGCCGTTAAATTTGTCGAACGATTACCGGTTCGCGGCAATAAAAAATTTGGGACCACTGCTTTAACCAAATATCTGCGCATGTGGCTGTAAAACTTTTGCATACATCTGATGAAATTTCTTACGATTCTAACCATTTCGGCAATAGTAACTTTCGAGCTACAGAAACAAGATGGGTTTTTTTGGAACAAGATCGAAAAAAAGGATCGAAGATTGTTTACAAGAATTAATTAAGTTATTCCAAAGACCAAGTGTAAAACTAAACTAATTCCTTAATCCAATGCCTCCACAGAGGGAAGATAGAGAAATCTTGACACCACATGGCCTACGACGCCTAAAATCCATCAAAAATGTTTTAGCCATAAATATATTATTTCAGCATTATAAATAATCAAGTCATTGTTGCACGTGGGTTCCGCAGCGAGAACTGCTGAAAATTTAAAAAGGAGAAAGTTACATGACTTCGTGGACTAGCCAGCCGATTACTGTTACGACATTTGGCATTATTAGGCTCGAGGACGTCTATTTGAAGGTTAATTGATTGCCTTACAGAGCAGCGGAAGGGTGACCCTAGAAATACGCGAAGGCTTTCCAGAGCATTGGGATCGCTATTATGAAAAGTACCCATACTTATATGAATACGTGAGGTACAGCTTGTGCCGTGCTCTTCATATTACGTTCTACCAGATTTCTCTATGTAGCTTTTCTCCTCGGACTTCTCCACAGTAGTTTAGATCGTCCACAGGAAACAATAGACAGACTGAGAGTACGATAAGAACATATAAACTANTAATTATATGAATACGTGCGGTACAGCTTGTGCCGTGCTCTTCATATTACGTTCTACCAGATTTCTCTATGTAGCTTTTCTCCTCGGACTTCTCCACAGTAGTTTAGATCGTCCACAGGAAACAATAGACAGACTGAGAGTACGATAAGAACATATAAACTACAAGTCACCTTTCAACTAACAAAAATTATAGTAGGGTTATTAATTAAAGTCAAATTGTGACTAATTACTTTTAATTTAATACATATATATTTTTAAAAATTGTTTTACAATATGGCGAACCTATAAATACATTAAAATATTTTTAGCATGCTTTTGCATAGTTGTTGTGGTGGGCTGCTTGTGTAATTTTTTGTATTTTTCTATTGTATGGTCATACATTATATAATTGGATTCATCAAATAGTGTTGAAAGTTGTTATCAAAATGTCTAATATATATTTTATATTTTGTTAACCTATGAATATGGATTTTTTCACTATTTGATTTCTCCCTATTTACATTCTCTTGGCCATATTTTTTCAGTCTGTTTGTATTCCTAATTGTTATGCGTCTGCATCATGTCAATAATATTTTTCAGCAATCCAATTATTATATAGTACCGCATGTGCTACAATCAAAACAATATTTAGAGTTAATCTCCTCCATCTTCCTCTCTCGAATGCAATTGATCCTAATTTGTCTGGTCCTTCCCCGTTTTGAGCTTTTTTTCTCCTGGTTTATATCAGTAATCCAATAATATATATAATTCGAAGAGAAAAATAACATTTGATCTGTAATCTGTGATTTATTCACTTCATTTTCTTCGAACTATATTGAATCTTCACTTCCGATTTTTACCGTTTGAACATTGCTTTTGTTGCATAACCCATTTCATTTNTTTTCTCCTGGTTTATATCAGTAATCCAATAATATATATAATTCGAAGAGAAAAATAACATTTGATCTGTCATCTGTGATTTATTCACTTCATTTTTTTCGAACTACATTGAATCTTCACTTTCGATTTTTACCGTTTGAACATTGCTTTTGTTGCATAACCCGTTTATTTTTTATTCGGTATAGAGGAGAGACCGGTATATTGAACATGTCATTAAATTTACTTATAACGAAAAAATGAAACACTAAAATTAATAGAAGTCTGTCTATAAGGATTACTTCGTATTTAGCTTCGATTGCGCATTAGTAAATTCTGTAGCTTTTGCGATAAAAATTGCTCTTGACTAACAAAAGTTTTTGGAATGTGTTATCTGGAACACTCCCAAGTGATTTTATTCAAATTCGTATTTCTTTACAATTACCGCCATCTAACACGAAATCCGTTTGAAGTGTACCTGAACGATTCCGATAAATAATTTTCCTGAGAAATAGAATGAAATTCTTGTATATTGGTCGTGTAAACATTGAATAATTCCAAATAAACATCAGTTTTTCTATTATGTCTGATACAGTGCTGCATCCAACTCCATACTTTTTTGTGAGAAATCTTTGTGTCGGTTTACGTGTTTGGTTCGATTCATTTATTATTTGAATTTTCTTCTTTAAGACAATTCGTATTTCTTTACAACTACCGCCATCCAACAACGAAATCTGTTTGAAGTGGACCCCAACCATTCCGATAAATAGCTTTCCTGAGAAATATAACGAAATTTTTGTATATTGCAAGTGTAACCCTTCCATATGAATCTGTTTGAAGTGGACCCCAACCATTCCGATAAATAGCTTTCCTGAGAAATATAACGAAATTTTTGTATATTGCAAGTTTAAACCTTCCATATGTGCTAATAACTCAAAACTTTATGTTAATCATGTTCCCATAATTTGTAGCATCAAACCATTGATTATATGTTATGTTGTCCAATTTATTCCGCTTACTCCAAGCAGGACAATATCAAGCCTTCTCTTTTTTACGACTTCTAGTTTCCCTTCGTTTAAGCGTCTTACGTTCCATGTTGCGAAATTATGAGATTCTGTGTGACGAAGACTCGAGATTTGATGTTTCGCAGTCACGTTACTTCCAATTAGATCGTAGGAGAGTTTGCTCATAATATTTTCATGGCATTTAAATACATTTAATAAGCCATTGATTACTACAAGTTTATTACCAATTTTTCCAGTTCGTTCGTACACTAAACATTTAAATTGCCGTTCGTTTAATTTTTAATTTTAACTTTTATTTTCTTTTTAATAAAGTCAATTTGACATGTGTGAAAAAGACATAATTTAAGAATTAGTTCAACCAATAGAGAAATGTTCAAGTATGCATCAGGCGTAAGCTGATTAATACAATAGTGCTCCAGGTTTTTCTATAGGGCGCAAAATCATAAATACTGAAAAAGGCAGATAGAGGAAAAATTGATGCTTTTGAACTTTTGTGTGGAGGAGTTTACTAAGAATCCCTTGGACTTTCAAAATAACAAACATCGATGTACTCGAACGGGTGGATACGGACATTTCGCTAGAAGGAAGAATCGTAAAACACAGATTGGCGTTCTCTGGGCATGTTGTCCGCTCTGATTCCCTGAAAGAACGATCATGCTGAGCAATTTTATTGGGAACATTGAAGAAGATACTATCTTAGTCAGATATTTTCTGATGTTTTTGTCGCAGTGACAGAGTGGGTACAGAAGGGGACGCTCGCAAAAGAAATTCATTGTTGAACGTTGCTGGGAGTTTCCTTTATGAGGATAACACAAGAATTGTCCGTTTCCTATTATCTAACACTGAATTAACTGTACGAGTTGGGAACACAACATCGAAGCTTTTCGGGACTTAGTTGGAATACCTTAGGAGGACTCTCTATCTCCGGTTCTATTCCCCTTATACATGGAAGCGGCATTGAGAGCTTTTAGAACAAAATGTGAAGGATGCATGCCGATGGAGATTTTATATGCAGATGACATAGATTTTATGTCAGAAAATGATCTAGAACTTGGACTTGCTTTAGAGAAAATCCCTGGAGAATTTAAGAATTTGTTACTGCGAGTTAATCAAGGAAAGACTCAACACATAAGAATCACAAGGGAATTAAAATATATTGATAAAAATGCAGGAAAAAAAGGAAATTTGGATCCTTACTTGGTGATAGTGAGGACATGTGTATAAAAGCCACTGCCATGTATAAGAAAATGCAGAAGATATGAAGTCGAAGAAAACTAATAAAAACAAATTTAACAATAAGACTTTACAACTCATATATACAGCCGGTACTTGTGTATATCTTAGGTACATGGGTGGTCACAGAGCTAGAGCTCAAGAAAATGGGTATATTTCATTAAAAACAATTACGCAATTTAATGAGCCTAGGTTGGCCAATGAAGATTTCAAGTAAGAAATTATACTTTGAAGCACGTTAAAGGACAATAAGCATCGACATTATTTAATCAAGATAAAGACTGTTTGGGCACGTGCTTAGAATGAACATATATGCCTTTGCAAATATAATAATGGAAGACCCAGAGTCACTCTACCCGTGGCTCTGAACAACGATATAAATGGAATTGGAAGAAAACTTAAATCTGCCTAAGACCTAAAAGATCTCCGGACAGATGCGCAGGTCGATGGAGACGCCCAGTAAAGCAGATTTTGAAACGTGTGGCACAAACGGGACCTTAGTCAATAAAACGTTTTTTGGTTTTGTAAAAGTGCTTCTATTAATAATAATAACGTCAATCAGGGGACCGGTTAGCAACAAATGCATTGTAGGGATTGATGAGTCTGAGATAGAAAGGTGAAAAGTTTATTTCATTAATATATTTATGAAAAACACAAAACCCAACCAAAAATGATCCCCGTCGAAATAATCGACGTTCCGCTGCCTCTCACAATCGAACAGAGATAAACTGGAGAAGCCATCGTGCGTCGTGGCTTTTAGTTTATCTAGGTGTCACAGTTTCTTAAGGAAACGAAGCTATTTCCCGCTTATTCCTCTTGTTGTCTCAACTACGATGGGACCGAGAACCATTCGAGCAACGCTTCGAATTTTTTCTCCTTTGATTCATTGTTTTTTCCGCTGCATACAGTGTGTCTACCGCGCTCCCGACAATGTTGGATAAGGAAAGGGGGTCGACGCACGTAGTATCCCATACCAAAAGCTTTTTTCCTCGATAGAAAAATTGTGATTTCGTCCCGTCATCTTCCATCTCTGTCCGGTCAACAGGTTCAATTATGAAGGATTATCCAGCAGACTCCATGACTCGATTAACAATTCTGTTCATCGCCTTATGTATTGGGAATCACCCTGCACTTTTTAGACAAGAAAGGACATGATGTCCATAACAGTCTACAGTACCATCGCACCAAGACTTGTGATTCTGCAAATCTTCAGTCCAAGTCTGATGGATATCGTCATCAAGGTGACTCCTGAATGGGAGGGCATCGATCCAAACGCCGATACTAATCTTCTCATAAGTTAACGATATTCCTTCTCATAATCGGATACTAATCTTCTCATAAGTTAACGATATTCCTTCTCATAAGTTAACGGTAAAAACATACAAGACTTAATTGAAGGCATTGGACATTATCTTCGGTCTTGTCGCAAACTGTAGAAAATTTCAGAATTATACCATTTTTGAGGTTTTTTCAGTTGCATTTATTATAGAGCTGAAAAAGTTTCGGTTTTGATCGACGAAAAGGGTATTTTGGAAGATATATGTGAATAACTCATAGAAAGAATGGTGGAAAACCCTACAATAGAAAACTATAATATTTGAATGGTCCGAAATCTACTATAATATTGGTGTACACGTGAATTAAAAA